>CM069860.1:111170901-111453401 GCA_036172795.1 Pelodytes ibericus
GAATTAGGGCAATTAGTTGCAAAAAGTATGGGACATAGGAGAAAAAATAAATAAAGCCAATGATGGGGATAGGTAATACAAAAGGGTATACTTTTTCAAAGGGGTTAATTTGGGGGGAGGTTGGATTTGGATGTGAAATATTAATATTGCAATGCCCACCATTAAATTGTTCATCACAAATTCCAGTAAATGTCAACTATGGTGCCTATCCTTGATTGCAAGGCTAGCTATTGATTTACATTCTATTTTATTGGGATGTAAATTTCTTTGCAGAAAGAGTATGGGAGAAATATTTTTCTTTTTACTTTATTTACTGCAACATAATCACAGATTATCTATTCAAAAAAAAGTGAACTGTGGTAAGAGATTTGTGTGATCTGCAAATACTCCTTGGGATGAAAAGGGAATTGCAATAAACAGCAATTAAAAACGAGTTGGAAGAATCCTCCAACTATGTATGCATGGTTTTTGCTATTCGTTTGCAGTTCTCTTAGCAGACTCTCCATAAAGTCTTGACAGGCACTAAGAAACTTAAGCAATCCTGGATCATTGTACATTTATTCCTTTGTTAAAGTGTGCAGGAGCATTGTGGCTCAGTAATATGGGACACTGGGACTTGGGAGTTTAAGTGTCACTCAGACTGTTACTGTGCATCCGCAGTGTTCATTCTTCGGTGTCCCTTTTAAAGGTTAAAGTGGGACAATTGAGGGGCATGTGGAGAAGCCCCTTGTCGGGTTGCCACCCAGTCGGTATTACATTGGCAGGCTGGTAAATAGGCTTGAGGCCAATGTTACGTATATGAAAGCAATAAGAACAAGATGTTCAGATATCTATGCAAAAGTAATCAATTTCAGCACTGATTGTTTCAGATCTATTGAAAGTGACCACACATGACATGGGAGAGTGCAGCCCTGTACTTCTACCTTGCACTCCCAAGCACAGTAATAGAGGTAAAGAGCTCTCATGATGCTTTGAAGGCATGAAGGGCTTTGCCATAATAACTTCCTTAGTGACTACTATATCATCATAAGGATTTGAAGGGTAATGTTTACTTCAGGCTCATTAATCAGTTAAAACCAGTTTAAGAAAATGTATTTGATTAAATAAGGTACAAGATAAATAATTGTTTTATTTTATTTTGTTCTTTTTATTTAATTTCGAGACATTTAGAGATGGAAGATAGAAGTCTATGGGGAGGACTTTGGCTTATTTCAGGAGGACATCCCAAAGTCCTCCCATTGACTTCTAAGTGATAAAGACCCAGTGGGTTGAAACTTTGCCCCCTGTTCGGAATAAACTTCCATTCACCGGATTTGTGCTGAGCCGCCTGTGTTTCTTCATTTCTATCTTGATTAGACAGGCACAAACGGGGAAATCCAGTAAATGTAGCCGGGATCACAAGCCAAACGGCCAGGGCTGGAGAAGGACGGAGAAATCAGGGTACAAGCCAAGTCAGTTTACAAGCCGAGTCGATAGCAGTAAGTCGGGGAATCACAACAGTAGTGCAAACAAATGACAGGCAGGAAAAATGTTCCAGCAAAGAGTGCTGGGAGGAGGGGGGTTTAAATAACAGGACAGTAATGGAAGACAATAAACACCCGAGATATTAGGTATGGGCAGAACAGCAACAAAGCAAGGATGAAAAAACAAGTAATAGCCAATATTTGTCCTCCATTCTCCCTGGTGTCTAGTGGGGGCAGCATGCTGACATTCTCCAATGCTGCCCAACACTTCCACCAGGGATTTTATGACGGAGCACTAGATGGTCACATGACCCAGAGGTTCCGTCATAGAAATCCCGGGCAGCAGCGGAGGATGTAAGCATGCATCGAACAGACATTCACTGGCTGCTTGCAAGGATGATCCAGGTTCCTTGCAACTCTGTAACTTACTTTAGGGTCTACTAAATAAATAGGTAATTGGAGGGAATTGAGCTGGGAATTTCAAACTTTAGGCCAATGTAGCCAAGTTGTAAAAAATCTCCAATGCAGCTAAATGAGTCTGTTCCCTGCAATTCTTTTTTATTGAGTAGACCTTTTTGAGTCTTGCTTTTTTTCCTCCCAGATTTCACTTAAATGCTGGAAAGCTAAGTGTGTGCATCTGTAGAATCTAACTGTAAATGCTACTATTTAACAGAAACATCAAACAAACATTTATCCAAACATATAGAGAAATTCTGGGATATTTGGAATTTGCATTACTTGGAAAGGATTGTACCACTTTAGTGCTTATTGATAAGCAGACTGAATCTATTTATTAAAAAACAAGCTGCACGGGGGTTCCGGTCGGCGGCCATGATGACAAGACGTGTACTCTGCTCTCTCCTCTGAGGCCTTTTACCATCCAGCAAAAATCACAATTCTCTACTACTCATCGAGGCACAAGAAAGCTCAGGACTACTCCACACAGCAAGGGCTATTGATCTATCTCTTTTAAATCATCATCCAAAGCCGGCCAGGGGTCTCAGGTACCAACCAGGCCCGAAACTGAGGGAAATAAGGCCCCAAAACGGCCTCACTGCGATCCTCTCCCTTCACCTCTCATTCAGCCAAAGGCTCCAAGGGACACAAGCAAGCAAGGCATTCAGGTATCTTTAAAACTGATCACTTGGTTGAAAATCCTGACTACCGCGCACACACTACCCCGATCGCGGGGTGCGCGATCTAGGAAAGTCCCCAGCTTTTGCGGCCTACTCACTAAAAAGTACCCGATTTCATTCAAACTGCCTGCTTCTGTTCCCATACGGGCAGCCCTAGCCCTGAGAGACACTGCATCACACTGACACCCCCTTCCACACTGGAACACAGACAGGCCAACAAACACCTCTATGTAGTATGTCTGTTTAGCCCTGGAGAGCACACATATCAGAAGCTTTCAACTCCAAGTCTTGAGAGAACACACTCTCTACCTTGGACAGACTAATTACCTAGGAGGGTTTCAAACTACTAACTGTCTAGAAAAAGCGGCCTTGCTGAGAGGGTCTTGTCTGTCTAGAGACTATACTTACCATGGGGAAGAAGTCCAGAAAACCTAAACCAGGCCCAGAGTCTCACGACATAGGGGTACTGCTAACCAGACCCCCCAGGTCTCTGAATCAACATATGCTCCCACCCGGCTACACGCCGGACGTCTCAGAAGACTCCGACTATGAGGACTCTCCTTTACTGGAGACGGGACCACGCCATTACTCACCTCCAGCACCAGTTGCGGCTAAGGCAGTTTCCCCAATCACAAGAGAGGACTTTCAACTGCTTATCACTGAAGTAAAGCAAATAATTGATCGCGGAGTGGCGGACATTCAATGTAACATTAAAGCTTTGGAGACCAAAGTGACACACCTGGAAACTGAGAAAAAGATCTCTGACTCTAAGGTGGAAAAACTGGGGAAACACTATAGAGCCCTTGACAAGCAACAGGATGCGCTTCACCTTAAACTTGAAGAACTAGAAAATAGATCACGTCGCAAAAATATAAGGCTGCGTGGTGTTGGCGAAGGAATAGACCTACAAGAAGTACCGAACCTCATAAGACGGCTTTTAGCACAACTCTCCCCCACTACTCAAGGCAGACCACTGCTTTTCGATGACATGTTCAGAGTGGCGAAAGCCATTGCTGCACCGCCAGACTCCCCTAGGGACATTATAATCCAATTCCGAAGTTTTACAGACAAGTCCTTTTTCCTGGCAAGGTTCCAGGGCCCTAACCCAATCAAGTTTGAATCCCACAACTTGCAAGCATTCCCGGACCTGACCCATCCGACGGTTGCCTGGCGACGATCACTACGTCCCCTAACCACTCATCTCCGTACCCTGCAGGTACAATACCAATGGGGCCCGGCTCGCTCTCTTTTGGTCCGCAAAGATGGATTGACGCACCGCCTAACCGATGTTCGAGAGACTCAGTCCTTCCTCTCGGATCTCTCCTTGCCTCCTATGCCTACCCTCCCAGCAAGACCTTTAAATCAACATGCTCCACCTTTTACGCCCCCTTCTTCATGGAACCCAGGCGGCAGCAGTGCAGATGAATCCACTGAAGCCCCCCAGAAGACAAAAACAGTACCCCCGGGCAGCAGAATTCTATCTCAGTGACTGATCAAGGAGAGAGGACTTTGAAATTCCCATTTTTTCTTGCCCAAATTCACCACGAACATAATGCCATGCATTTTCGCCCCTTTTATCTGCCTTTTCTCTTGCATCCTGAGTAATTACAGCTCCTTTTCTGCTCTAGCTTCTTCTTCTTTTTTTTTATTTTTATTTATTTTTTTACTCACATTGCTCTCCTCCTAAACCTGCTATCTTCCGGTCTCCCCCTAACCACTGTTTTTAACAATAGCCGTTCATATTATATATGTTGCTCATGTTCTTGTGGATTCAGAGTGGAGACACTATGCTTACTGTGAGATCTTACTGATAGAAGGTCACTTTCTGAACCCACAACAGTTATGTTTTGATGTTATGCACTTGTTGGTACACATTCCAACTCTCGCTACAAGGGCTAGCCCAGGTGAGAGTAGATGTAGTCAATGTTAGATACCACTATATTGAATTGTCACCTACCAGATATACTGACCACCCTATAGGATGTTTGGTATATCAGTAATCTGACCATAAAATAATATTGGGAGAGGAGGTACTAGTTCACTTGGTGTGTATGCCCCCACGAATATGTCCTCAAGTAATTTAACTTACGAATAGCCCCTAGCTCTTAATGTCAGATTGGGCTCACACGATACGCCGTACATATATGTTTCTAGGTTCTATCTCTGTCGTATGTAACATTAATCATTTTTGTTTATTTTGATGTGAGATACCTGAGTTGTTTTTTTTGTTTTGTTTAAAAACAAAACAAAAAATAGTACTAAATATTTTGATTATATTTCTAATGGATCCGGAGAGTCGGCTATTTACTTATAACGGAGATATCCTTTGTGGATGGTGCCTCTCTGGACCCATAATAATTGGTTGGCTTGAATGTTTGGAATTTGTTGTATTGGTGTCCCTACCTCTGCTAAGAGGGTTAAGTTTGAGGAAGAAGGAAGTTAGACGTGACTTATTACTGTTGGAAATGGCTTAGATGTCTAATATTTATCAATATACATAAGCTGCACACTTGTTCTCCTAAGTCAGTTCATGTTTTATTTCTGTCATATGAAAAATATTCTTTTATGTCTTTTATTCTTTAACGTATTAACACTGTCATGAAAATAAAAAATCAATAAAAATATAATTAAAAAAAAACAAAAAAAAACAAGCTGCACAAATTGTTAACTGCTGTGAATTGGAAAAACATTTTTGCATCTAACTTCTATTTCACAGTCTGACATTTCCTATTCCACGTATCAGTTCTTCACTTTACACTGTTTAGGAAATGTGCCTCTGAGTTCAACTCACCTGCCCCAGAAAGGAGAGTTAAACTGGGCAGTTTTTGATTCCACACCATAACTCACCGGCAACTTACATTTTAGTGAATAGCCCCCATGTTCCAATTTCTTTTAGTGAATAGCTCAAGGTGGTCAAGATGGGTGGTGAATTCACTATTAAAGGTGAACTAAATTCAACCTCCCTTTTTGATCACCTTTTTTCAAACTCAACTTTTACTGAAGAGAACCATTGAGTTTCATTAATAAAGTTGGTGGATTTTTTTCAACCTGAGTGATATGATTTACATTTGCTGGTATTTTTCCAGTTCCTTAGCATGCCAATAGCGTTAATAATAGCTTTAATTCGCACAATGAACGTTTTTCTAAAGACTAGGTTGGAAAAAAATCAAGTCTTCTTTGTCATCATGCTAGACTATGCATGAAGTAGCTACCAACAGGCACAGTTAGTAAGATTCTTTCTCCAGATTCCCTGTAAAGCTGCCAGGTTCTCTCAGTACGTTACCTGTTGTTTTCACTTACTACAGAGTTCCTAGCAGACAAAACTGGGTACAAAGGAGTGGAATATGGTACCGCACCATTATTTGCCAATCAGCATCTGAGGCCCAACCATAGTGAAAACCACCCGCTCCATCTCACCAAATTCCAGTTATGTTGGCTAGGTCCTTGCATAGTTAGTACACCAGAACATGAATGTATAGAATAAAAAATATATATATTGTTGTTATATTGTTGTTGCGGTACACACCGTGATGGACCTTGTCCGTGTCAGAAGCCAAAAGTTCCTAGCAGAGCTGTAATCACTGACCCCTTCACCGACTTTCCTATGGGACCCCGCTACTGCTGTCTCCATCTAACCAGAGTACTGAAGGAACTGTAAAGCGCATTACAACTGCGCCCCTGCCAGCTACAGACACAGGGAAAGAGTAGTTGTCAATGTAGGTGCTCTCCCCATTGGCTAATTCAAGCAGCCCACCTACCAGCTTGCTGGTAATTCACATTCTGATTGGTTGCCCAGTTAAAGGGCTAAAGTTAGCTTGGTCTCTGATTGGTCCTTGAGCCGAATGTCTACCGAAATGTATGTGAAAATGTGTTCATTGCTTCCCCCACGTATGGTCCCTGTTTTCTATGTGTTTTAATATGTATAGTGCACTGTGGAAGAGCCTAATCACTTGTAGTGACAGTTTCCCCAGCAATGTAGCTTCAGCAGCCCCATCACAATAGGTTTAATGCCAACTGCTGAGCCCATTCTCTGGTTCAAAAAGTAGGTGCTTTTCTCAGTGGTCGCTCAGATCAAGCCCCCAGTGGTAGGCACTGCCCTGATTGGTTCCTGAGTTACATTAAAGGGGCTAACTTGAGCTGTGACCAGGGCCGGACTGGCCCACCGGGATACCGGGAAAAATCCCGGTGGGCCGCCTGCCCCGGGGCCGCCTTGGCCACTTAAAGTGAAGAGTTCGGCTGCTGCAGCATCCGGCGGCAGCAGGCGAATTTCTTAAAGCGGCGCCGGCCGCCGAATTGCTTAAAGTGGCACCGCCACTTTAAGCAATTCGGCGGCCGTCGCCGCTTTAAGAAGTTCGCCTGCTGCCGCCGGATGATGCAGCAGCAGTTCCGGCGGCGGGATGGGAAGCAGAGAAAGCAAGGTGAGTGAGACATACAGGGGAAAGGGGAGGGGGTGAAAGACACTACAGGGGGGGGTGAAAGACACTACAGGGGGGTGAAATACACTACAGGGGGGGGGTGAAAGACACTACAGGGGGGGTGAAAGACACTACAGGGGGGGTGAAAGACACTACGGGGGGTGAAAGACACTACAGGGAGAAGGGGGGGTGAAAGACTCTACAGGGGGAGAGGAGGGTGTGAAAGACTACAGGGAGAAGGGGTGAAAGACTACAGGGGGAAAGGGGTGAAAGACACTACAGGGGGAGGGGAGGGGGTGAAAGACACTAGGGGGGAGGGGAGGGGGTGAAAGACATTACAGGGGGAGGGGAGGGGGTGAAAGACACTAAGGGGGAAGGGGGGAAGAGAGATGCCACAGAAAGGACACAGAGAGAGAGAGAGAGAGAGAGAGAGAGAGAGAGAGAGAGAGAGACCACAGAGAGAGAGAGAGACGCCACAGAGAGAGAGACGCCACAGAGAGAGAGAGAGACGCCACAGAGAGAGAGAGAGACGCCACAGAAAGGACAGAGAGACGCCACAGAAAGGACAGAGAGAGAGACGCCACAGAAAAGACAGAGAGAGAGAGACGCTACAGAAAGGACAGAGAGAGAGAGACGCCACAGAAAGGACAGAGAGAGAGAGAGACGCCACAGAAAGGACAGAGAGAGAGACACCACAGAAAGGACACAGAGAGAGACGCCACAGAAAGGACACAGATAGAGAAGCCACAAAAAGGACAGAGAGAGAGAGACGCCACAAAAAGGACAGAGAGAGAGACGCCACAGAAAGGACAGAGAGAGAGAGAGACGCCACAGAAAGGACAGAGAGAAAGAGACGCCACAGAAAGGACACAGAGAGAGAGAGACGCCACAGAAAGGACAGAGAGAGAGAGAGAGAGAGAGACGCCACAGAAAGGACAGAGAGAGAGACGCCACAGAAAGGACAGAGAGAGACGCCACAGAAAAGACAGAGAGAGAGACGCCACAGAAAGGACAGAGAGAGAGACGCCACAGAAAGGACAGAGAGAGAGACAACACAGAAAGGACACAGAGAGAGACGCCACAGAAAGGACACAGATAGAGACGCCACAAAAAGGACAGAGAGAGAGAGACGCCACAAAAAGGACAGAGAAAGAGACGCCACAGAAAGGACAGAGAGAGAGAGAGACCCCACAAAAAGGACAGAGAGAGAGAGACGCCACAGAAAGGACAGAGAGAGAGAGAGACGCCACAGAAAGGACAGAGAGAAAGAGACGCCACAGAAATGACACAGAGAGAGAGAGACGCCACAGAAAGGACAGAGAGAGAGAGAGAGAGACGCCACAGAAAGGACACAGAGAGAGAGAGACGCCACAGAAAGGACAGAGAGAGAGAGAGAGAGAGACGCCACAGAAAAGACAGAGAGAGAGACGCCACAGAAAGGACAGAGAGAGACGCCACAGAAAGGACAGAGAGAGAGACGCCACAGAAAGGACAGAGAGAGAGAGAGACACCACAGAAAGGACAGAGAGAGAGAGACGCACAGAAAGGACAGAGTGTAAGGATCGCAGGGCTACCCCCCGTCACCCACCTACAGGACTTGATGCCAGACGGGTCCCGCGATCGGGACATAACATCACTCACATCCCCAGCCGTCGGATTCCCCGCTCAGCGCGCGCCCGGCTTTGGTTACTAGCGCGCGCGCGTCAGACCTCTGTGGCTTTTCTCTCCCGAGCGTCTCTATGGAAACGAGCGGCACGACGCGTGTCTCACACATCACGGGGGCGGGGCTATGGCCCTTTAAAACACCGGCGCGCCTTTTTTAAAATTGCTTGAGTATTCACCTTGCCTGTTCCTGTTTTGTGATATTTCCTGCTATTGTTGTTTGACCCGGATTGTTTTGCTGACCTTCGCTTCTTCTGGACTCCTGACCCGGCTTGATTCTTTGGACCTCCCGCTTTCTGGCTCCCTGACCTTGGCTCTCCTCCTCGTTTTTGTGATCTCTGGACTCCCTGACCTGGCTTGTTTACCGTTTATTCTATCTCTGGCTCTACTACCTGGATTCCTCTCGACTACCCTTTTTCTGACACTCGTGCCAGTTGTCACTGCTGCAGTCTCGCTATCCTACAGTACAGTGGTGTCTGGCAAGGGCTGTCACTACTGCAATTGGGGCTCCACTTCTGAACCACGGTACGTTCATCACACAGAGAGAGAGACACAGAAAGGACAGAGAGAGACGCCACAGAAAGGACAGAGAGAGAGACGCCACAGAAAGGACAGAGAGAGAGACGCCACAGAAAGGACAGAGAGAGAGACGCCACAGAAAGGACAGAGAGAGACAGGCTACAGATATGCAAGAGACAGGATATGTCTCACACACTGCCCTGATATATACCTCTGCACAGGGCAATTCATATAACTCTGTGTACATACTGGAGGTATATATATTGCCCTAGACAGGCTTTTATATCAGTCTTATCTATAGATAATACACTGTTCAGATGTGCTTTTTAAAATGCATGATTTTCCCTTCTATCAACAAAAAAATTATATTATGCTATGGGCTGCTTTAAAAATCTTATGCGATGGGGCTGGTATATAAATTTTTTCCAGGTCTGGTTTTTGTTCCCAGTCCGGCCCTGGCTGTGACTCCTCCCCCTGCTCGTCATTACTGATTCTACAGTGAATCTGATTGGTTGCCAGATATTCTGGCACCAAATGTAGTTATGTTTTCTATTGTGTTTGAGTTAAACTGTTTAAATGTCATTGTTTAATGTATTTTTATCTGAGGTTGTAATGTATAAATACTATATGTGTGTTACTAAATAAAGTGTGCTCATTTTATTTAACCTAACAAGACTGGTCTCATCCGCTATGTTGGGGGAATACTGAGCAGGGCTATGGGTGATTATAGCCTGTTTCAGAGACTTTGTGCTTATGGGGACCTGAGGGGGAATCTTGTGGAACCTACAATGGGCAAGATACATCATAGCTCTTGGCCTCCCATTACATTGGTGTCAAGAAGTGGAATCCTCCTTACAGCAAAGGTCCCAAGTATTTGTAAATGTGATAGTGTCATAAAAATATGCAAAATACATTATATGTGCAAACATATCGAAGGGAGAATACATATCCAGTATTCGAACATAATATAATTAAAAAGTATACAAATGAAAATGTAACACTATCAACACTCATTTGGTGTAATGTTGATTTAAAAGTGACTAAACCATATACTGGTATATCATATATTTGTAAAAAAAAACAAAAAAAAGGTCAAAAATGGTAAAAACAATGGTATATGATATGGTTTTGTCACGTCTAAATTGACTAAATGAGTGTTGATAGTGTTACATTTTCACTTGTATACCTGTTTATTATACTTGATATGTTTGTACATAAAATGTATTTTGTATATTTTTTATGACACTTTTGTTTAGAAATACCCTTCTTTCATGTGTGTAATTGTGACTATAAAAGCACTTATTATTTCTCTAATGGTTATGGCTTGAGAAAGGTTCTGGGAACCGAAACGTGGCCACGAGTGATGCAATAAAACCATCATTTTCACAATTAAGAGTGCTGGGCATTCTTTGGATTACTGTATATTAGAGACCTGGTGGAGTCCTCGCCGCTGTATACTACCTTTGTGTGGTCCTTCCTACTAAAATGATCTCTGAGGATAACACATAAAGTGATGAAGTTACTAAATTGTGTTTACATCACAGGCCAAAAGTTGCCAGCTCTCAACTGGGTGCTTCCATGTAGGAGCTGTAATCGGTTGCTTAGTTCAATCCACCACCACTGATCCCATCACACTTGGCAAGCTAACAGGTTCCCAGACAAGCAATGTTAATGTCGCTGACACTGAAGTATGGATATACTACAGGTCCAGGAATGGTCAGGCAGTCACACTGCTGTGCCAATAATGTTACTCAAGGAAGTGAGATGCACAGTTTAAGCCCCATATAGTACTGAAGAAATACCCCTCATGTATTGGGAAGAACCACCTTCTCCATGTGAACAGGATTACTGCCCAGACCAGGATAACAATGTGGGCTTCTCCAAACTACCAAAAAGAGGAAAAGGGATGTATAAAGGAGAGGTAAAATATGTTTGACGACAAGGAGAGAAAGAGTGGGGAGCAACTGAAGCATCATTCAGTATTTCTCCACCACAGCTCAAGTAGTTTACCACCAGATAGGATGAAGTCTACAGTTACCCAAGGGCACAATCTGAAACAGTGAAAAGTAGCCTATGGGCTTTTCAATAATTAATGTTATTGTGTACACTGCTTTGATATGTTTTCAAATATAATTTAAATTATTAATTTTTTTAACTAAAACTAGCTAGAAAATAACAGATTAGCATCCAGATATGTCTGTCTGGATCCAAAACTCGACAAGAGTTTCTCAGTCAATGATCTATGCATTGTAGTAAGAAATTAAATATTTGATAGGATAGAATTGCCAAGAAATAACATTACATAAAAATGCAATCAGCTTTGATGGTAATAAATATGGTGTAGGTCAGCAAAAAGCTGACTACATTGGTTTTTTAATGCTATGTTAAAATTTAATTTTGCTTAATAACAGTGTGCAGGTTTTTTATATATAGTTTTTCTTTTTTTGCAGAGTTTGAACTATAATTCTTTTGATGCCAGTCTTGTCCCTATGTATTATTTAATATAGGGGTATTGGATCATTTGTTTTTGGTATCAATGGGTTAACATATTTTGGTGCTTTCTATTCAAAAATACTGCTTTTTTCACTGAGAAGACTATAACTATGTGCAATAATTCAGATTTTCAATGTGTTATAGTAAATTTTATATTTCAGTTGACGGTTTAATGCTCCAGAAGAATTAGTTTTACTCCTGAGGTTTTTTTTTTAGTAATGTATTTTTTGCAGATATCAGTAGTAAGTTACTGAATGTAGATTTGATGGAATGGATCCCTCTTTGAAAGCTTCTTTCATATATGGTGGTCAAAATAGTGGTTAGGTCAAAATAACACATAGCTAGTGTTTACTACTTGACCACAGCTAGCGTTGCCACCTTTAAAAAAAAAAAAAATACCAGCCTTTCTATTGCTGCCATAGACTTAACATGGCATAATTGCACAATATTCAATTTAAGCACAGTGATGTTCGTCCAATCTGTTGAGATCAGAATTTACCTTACATGTATCTTTAGAAACAAATAGCACAAAAATTATGCTGCCCACCTCTCTACTGGTGATATTA
The DNA here is from genome assembly GCA_036172795.1 of Pelodytes ibericus. Lineage (NCBI taxonomy): Eukaryota > Metazoa > Chordata > Amphibia > Anura > Pelodytidae > Pelodytes > Pelodytes ibericus. The sequence continues at coordinate 111,183,156 of CM069860.1, forward strand.
CATAACTTTTGTGTAGAGTTATAGTGGCATCAGGATTGGCATAGATAAGCAGGATGAGCAATGTAGATTAAACTGATAGGGAAAAGGAATAGCGGGCAAGCCCTGACAAACCAGTTTGGTGTGCTCCACGTATTATTTTATTATTATTACTTTATTCAGCTTAGCTATTAAGCTTGGATTGTCTTATATATACATCAGGCTCACAATGCTTCTTGCAACAAGGCTGTTAAGCTGGTTGATGTTTGATATTGACATGTGCCTTTATAATGTATATATAAATCTATATAATGGCATATAAGGTGTTTACTTATAAATGTTTGAGTGCCCTCTACCCAAATTAGGGTGATCCTAATTTTGTATTTATCACTGGATCTGTAGTATATATAGATTAGATCCCACGTCACTTCCACATTCCTTATACATTAGTGTCACAGTGTTGCATAAACATTTATTAAAATATTGTATCCGTATTTGTTGCAATGAAATCATGTTAAAGGGCATAGGGAGCCATTTCCACACAATTATGACACATAATTAAGTAGGGTAATATAATCTGAAGTATAAGTGTGTGGCGCTGCAAGATCATTTGCACAAATTGCGTAACTGGGCAGTTAAATGGCAAATGAGATTTAATGCAGACATGTAAAATTATGCATTTTGGGTATATTAATAAAAATGCAACATAGACAATAGAGTTAGCAATAGTGCACAGTGCCATCTGGCAGCTGCAAAGGCCAATACATTTTTGGCATCTATTAAAAGGGGTTTTGACTCACAGGAGGAAGATATTATTCTGCCTCTTCACAAGTCCATGGTAAGACCGCACCTTGAAAATGCAGTTCTATTCTAGATGCCTGGACTATTTAAAAGCACATTATGGAACTAGAAAAAAGTGCAGAGGAGGACTCCAAAACTAATAAAGGTAATAGAAAGTTTTAGTTATGAAGAAAGGCTAGAAAAGTTAAATTTGTACATGCTAGAGAAATTGTGTCTTAGAGGGGATAATGATAATGTTATATAAATAAATACAGGGCCAAATATAAAGGCTCTCTAAAGACTTGTTCATTACCAGAACTGTACTAAGGACAAGAGGTTGTACACTAAGACTTGAACAAAGGAGATTTAGTCTAAGACAGAGTAAGGAATTTTTTACAGTAAGGATAATAAATATATGGAATCCATTGGCTAAAGAGCTGGTGCTTGCAAATACATTGGATGCTTTTAAAAGAAACCTTGATACTTTTCTCAATGAACCGAAACATACAAGGCCCAGGACATGGCCTATCATGACACAAAATAAAGTAAATTATCGAACTCTGTTAGCTCTGTATAGCTCTATCAGGGGGCGGACATGTTGCTTTGAATCTTGGGTCAGATGAAGGCATATCTGACCAACAATGTCCACCACTGATAGAGCTACACAAAGATAACTCAAGTATTTTATTTGTATTTGTTCATTTAAGTATTTATAAGTTAAAATGCCTACACTTGATGCAATCTTTCAATTAAACAAAACTTTATTTTTTGATGATAGCTGTCCTTTAGTATTATTGTTCTGTTATTGTTTTTAATTCTGTGTAAAAAAATTATTCACTACTGACTTAGTACTTTTAATTGAGTCTAATAAAAGTTAGGTTTTTATTTTGGGTGTGCATGTTTCTCTATTTGTGATCCTGTCTGTTTGTTTATACACAAATAGTGTGCCTCTAGCTGGACTTCATTGCTCGGTAGACACACACACACACAATGCCTTAATTTTAATTAGGAATGTTTAAAATGAATCCTTAAAGGGACCTCATCACCTGTTTGTATTGTAAATGTATAAATTAAAAATGATCTATGTGTTGTTTTGGCAGAATTTATAGATTAAGGTTAAAGTGAGTATTAAATGCGTCTACACTTTCTGTGGTTTATTTAAACACCTTGAGATTTGAAGTCGTTTATTTGCATATTAAGCCTCAAGCTTGTTTAATAATTACCACAGGCTCTTTTTAAAACACTTTTTTTCTCTTAATCTATGCATTCGTTTTCTAACTACATATATATCGTTCATACTACAAAAACAATGTTTAGGTAATGGAGCTGCTTTAATCAATTACTTGTCTTTTGGCAAGTAATTGGATTTTGCAAAAAAATGTTTTGATTATTAAAATTCAAGTCATGCACATGTGCACGATAGATCAGCAGTAGCAAAATGTCAAGTATACACATACTAGTGCCATACCACATAAACAACACAAAGCAACAGTGAAAATGGATGAATGGGCATACAAATCATTCCCACATTAAATGCATACTGTCATGCAAGTTATAGTAAAGAATATATTTTATTTATTTTTTGTTTGTTTTAAAAAAAGGCATTGCAGTATTGAGAAAGGAAGGGATAAGTACACAAACCTCACTCACTATATATAGTACTACATTTTAGTCTGATTTGTCTGTTTAACACAAAACACATGTAGTTGTTGTGTTTAGGAAATAAGATATACATATCATTATTTCATTATATATGTAACCTAATGTATTTTATTATTTGGATTGCCCATAATTGTAAAGGTCCACACTGGCAAACTACATTTTCTGTGGTAAAAGAATAGACTTTGAGAATAACATTGTGAAACATTCCAACAACATACTGTTAGTGAGCGTGTTTGATTTTAATATACAAATGGAATTAGTATCCATTTAGACAAGAAAAAAAAAGCACTGGCAGGCATATATGTATGAGCTTAATACATAAAATTATTGAGATGTATATCATTTTCAGTGCAAGTCACTAATGAGGAAAAATGTATGTTTGCGGCAGTGGCGTAGCGTGGGGGGTGCAGGGGGGGCCGGCCGCACCGGGCGCAATATCTGGGGGGGCGCAATAGCCCTATGCGGCCGCGTGGCCGCCAGGGCCGTCTTCAACGCGGGGCAAACGGGGCAGCTGCCCTGGGCCCATTTACTCCTGGGGGGCCCCAAGGCAGCTGTCCCGTGGGCCCCCAGCCCCTGCTGTCGCGTTCACAGCGCATTGCGCTTGTGAACGCTTTTTTCCGGCAAGCCGCATCCGATGGATGCGACGGCCGGAAAAAAAAAAAAAAAACTGACGCCGGATGTGACGTCGCGTCACATCCGGTGTCTGCTTCCCTCCTCCGTGCAAGAGGGAAGACTGCACGGAGGAGACATCCGGCGGGGGACACGGAGCCGCTTCATGTAAGTACGGGGGGGGGGGCTGGCTGGCACAATATTCCTGGTATCTGACTGGCACTATATTACTGGGCATCTGATTGGCACAATATTACTGGGTATCTGATTGGCACTATATTACTGGGTATCTGATTGGCACAATATTACTGGGAATCTGATTGGCACTATATTACTGGGTATCTGACTGGCACAATATTACTGGGTATCTGATTGGCACTATATTACTGGGTATCTGATTGGCACAATATTACTGGGTATCTGATTGGCACTATATTACTGGGTATCTGAATGGCACTATATTACTGGGTATCTGATTGGCACAATATTACTGGGCATCTGATTGGCACAATATTACTGGGTATCTGACTGGCACTATATTACTGGGTATCTGATTGGCACAATATTACTGGGTATCTGATTGGCACTATATTACTGGGTATCTGATTGGCACAATATTACTGGGTATCTGATTGGCACTATATTACTGGGTATCTGAATGGCACTATATTACTGGGTATCTGATTGGCACAATATTACTGGGCATCTGATTGGCACAATATTACTGGGTATCTGACTGGCACTATATTACTGGGTATCTGATTGGCACAATATTACTGGGTATCTGATTGGCACTATATTACTGGGTATCTGATTGGCACAATATTACTGGGTATCTGATTGGCACTATATTACTGGGTATCTGAATGGCACTATATTACTGGGTATCTGATTGGCACACTATTACTGGGCATCTGATTGGCACAATATTACTGGGTATCTGACTGGCACTATATTACTGGGTATCTGATTGGCACAATATTCCTGGGCATCTGATTGGCACAATATTACTGGGTATCTGATTGGCACTATATTACTGGGTATCTGAATGGCACTATATTACTGGGTATCTGATTGGCACAATATTACTGGGCATCTGATTGGCACTATATTACTTGGCATCTGATTGGCACTATATTACTGGGCATCTGATTGGCACTATATTACTGGGTATCTGATTGGCACTATATTACTTGGCATCTGATTGGCACTATATTACTGGGCATCTGACTGGCACTATATTACTGGGCATCTGGCTGGCACAATAATACTGGGCATCTGACTGGCCCAATAATACTGGGCATCTGACTGGCACTATATTACTGGGCATCTGGCTGGCACAATAATACTGGGCATCTGACTGGCACAATAATACTGGGCATCTGACTGGCACTATATTACTGGGCATCTGGCTGGCACAATAATACTGGGCATCTGGCTGGCATAATATTACAGGCATCTGGCTGGCACTATATTACTGGGCTCTGACTGGCACAATATTACAGGCATCTGACTGGCATAATATTACAGGCATCTGACTGGCACAATATTACAGGCCTCTGACTGGCACAATATTCCTGGCCTCTGACTGGCACACTATTACAAGCATCTGACTGGCATAATATTACAGGCATCTGACTGGCATAATATTACAGGCATCTGACTGGCACAATATTACAGGCATCTGACTGGCACAATATTCCTGGCCTCTGACTGCACACTATTACAGGCATCTGACTGGCATAATATTACAGGCATCTGACAGGCACCATATTCCTGGGCTCTGACAGGCACAATATTCCTGGGCTCTGACAGGCACAATATTCCTGGTATCTGACTGGCACAATATTATTGGTATCTGACTGGCACAATATTACTGGTATCTGACTGGCACATTATTACTGGGCTCTGACTGGCACAATATTGCAGGCATCTGACTGGCACAATATTGCAGGCATCTGACTGGCACAATATTACTAGGCTCTGACTGGCACAATATTACTGGGCTCTGACTGGCACAATATTACTGGCATCCGAAAGTTACAATATTACTGGCATCTGAATGGCACAACAATTATGGCATATGTGTGTGTGTGTGGGGGGGGGGGGGGGGGTAACATTAGAGGTACAGGATTGAGGAAGTTGGCTCCATCTAGCCCAGTCTTGGATCATCTCCAGGGTATGGTTCCATTTTGATGTTTAGTTTTTGTTCTTGATATTGTTTGTCGTTTACGATGGTTGTGAGACGACATATAATAGCATGGCCCATGCTAGGTTACTACATGTGTATATTTGTATTCATAGACCTGCTGAAAATGTGGAGAATGTGTGTAATGCATGTTCGCACTCAATAAAGTGTTGGAAAATAAACTTGTATTTAGATGCATTTTACTTTAATTACATAAGTATTTTCATAACAAACAATACATGTGCTTGGGGGGTAAGGGTTTCTTTAACTAATCTAGTAGAAGAGACTCGAGTGCTAAAATCCACGGGTTAGGGGGCGCAAATTACTTGCCTTGCCCCGGGTGCTGACAACCCACGCTACGCCACTGGTTTGCGGAAGGCAGTAAAGGGAAGAATATAATCAGAGTTCCAGAAATATAATCCATGTGTCATACAATGTATATGTAAAAGTAGAGCTAAAAACATCTGCTCCTACATCCCATCTCCCAGGTCAATTATAAGGCAATGCCCCTGAGATATATTTTGATATATAGAGAGTCCCTAGGATCAAATCACAGAACATCCAGGGAGCAGCAATGGAAGAGATATGCTGAGTATTGCAAACGTTAATACGAAAACAGGCAATTTAAGATCCTCTATAATTAACTGGCAACATGTTAATTATGGTTGTTAAATAATATACATATGCGTACAAAACACACGTGATTTGGAATAATAAATGTTATGTATAGAATGATTTCATTATGGAAATAAGCTTATAGCTAGAATGGCTGCTTATTCATTTCTTGATTACAAGCAAACTAGTGCTTTTCTAGTAAGAGAAATGAATCCATCATCCTTTTTGGATGGTCTCTGCCTGTACAAGTACTAGATAGCTAATCAACTCAACTTCATTGTGCAGGGCTAAACTTTCCTATATTCTCAACTGACCTTGGATAATAATATAAGTGTTACTAAAGAAAGAAGTGATTAAATTCCACCACCACCTAAAAATGAGTATGATTATAAAAATAACAGTACAAACACAAAAATTTGGGCAGAATATGTACAATACACAGATTGTCCCAGATTATATTTTTAGATAGTTAACACTTAAGCCCTATTGAAAACCCCACAGTTTTTTGGCTACTGCCAATGGGGATGAAAAAACAGCAAAAAATGTATAAGAATTTGATAGCGCATACACAATAAAAGTCATGAAACCAATAAACAAATATACAAATGTCTTTAATAAAATTATTTAAAATCTACACATAAAAAACTATACATACATCAGACAGTCAGGGATATTTAATCTTATTGTATGCAGTGCCGGACTGGGAACAAAAAACAACCCTGGAAAAAACTTGTATACCAGCCCCATTGCCCACACAGGACTTACCTCAGCACTCAAATTGTCCTCACAAGATTTGACCTAGCACCCATTTTTACCTCACAAGACTTGACCCAGCACTCATATTGCACTCATAAGACTTGACCCAGCACCCAGGACTTACCCCAGCACTGAGATTGCACTCACAGGACTCGCCCCAGCACCCAGCCCAGCGCTGAGATTGCACCAGAGGAGCGGATCCATAGTCTTTATTTCGAGAGGGGAACTACCCATGTTGGTCTGTATTTTCCTATCATCCATGTGTGTAGTCTCTTTCCTCTCCCACCTCATGTGTGTAGTATCTCGCCCCTCTCCGTGTCTATTTCTCTCCCCCATGTGTGTCTCTCTCTCTTCCCCCTCCATGTCTCTCTCTTCACCCCTCCCTCTTCCGTGTCTCTCTCTTCCCCCTCGCTCCTCTGTGTCTCTCTCTTCCCCTCCCTCCTCCGTTTCTCTTTCTTCCCCCCTCCCTGCCTCCTCTGTGTCTCTATTGAACTGCCTACCCTCCCCTCCCCACGCGCCAGAACTGTTGCCACTGCTGCAACATCTGGCAGCAGTGGGTAAATTACTTAAAGCGGCGGCAGCCGCCAAATTTCTCAAAGCGGCAACAGCGGGCCACCGGCGGCAGCCACCGAACGGCTTAAGGTGGCCACAGCAGCCTAAGGGAAGGTGATTTTTTTCCACCTCCTGCCTTGCTGCCTTAACCTTTTGTATTATTGGACTACCTGCTAATAAATCGTTTATTCACATTTGAATTGGGAGTGCAGATATCATCCTTTCTTTTTCAGCCCAAGGGAAGGTGGCCCACCGGGATTTTTCCTGGTATCCCGGTGGGCCAGTTTGGCACTGGTAATGTGTTGCTCAGATGGGCTACATTTTTGCACCGCTGCAAGGTGGTTATGCTTGTGATCACAACTTGCATAACTAGTACTCTAAAGAAGTTGTGAAGTCTCTCATCCTTGCTTACCCAGGCTTTTTCTTACATCCTAAATAGTAGCACCAAATTTGTGGCATCGGTAAGAGGTCCAGATTTACTTTACAGATACCAGTTGGGACCAAGACTTAAGAATTCATAAAACACCATAAAATGAAATTCAAATAACACTCTCTGTGGGCAGAATATTGACTGAAAGTAAATGTGAATTAAATAAGGTATATGTATTAAAATACACAGGAGAGCAAATACCCTCTTTAAACTGAGGCTTCCCAAAACGCTACATTCTAGCACTGATGCCTCTGCAACCCTGTGATTTCAATCCTCCTTCTTTAAGAGGCCATCTGGTTGTTCTGGCTCCTGTCCTGTAGTCTACTATAAAGACTAAATGTAGACGTGGAATAAAAATAGTCAAAGTACAATTTACAGACATACTATTAAGAAAATTCTGAAATAAAATCGATGGATTCCGCTCCTGCTATCTCTTTAAGGGACATTTAAATTTATCCGCGAAATAAACGCGTGGCTGCTCCTTCCTCCCAGGGGCTCCACTGGGACGCCGGTCGCGTCACCCTGGTAACCGCCTTTCCCCGCCTCCCCTTGGCACGCCCGCTCTTCCAGCTAATCTCCCATTGGCTGCTGTCCAGAGGTGGGCGTGACGACTGGGAAGGAGACAGAAGCATCGTTCCGGTTGCCTGTCAGTTTCCGATGTGTAGAGCAGCAGAGAGGAGCCGCTGGCTGGGGCCGCTGTATGGGTGCGCTACCCTCAGCTAATTCATCAATCTTTTTACGCTCGGTTCTGTCCCCATCCTTCTTCCTCACAGAGACTCGCAGTGTGGAGTTTCACGGTCACCGCAGGTCCTTCTACAGTCCCTGAGTGTTCTGAGGATTAAGCTTCTTCAAGGCATCCAAGAGCAAAGCTGAGGGGATCTGGTTTACAGGAAAGGATAAAGTGGATCTAGCATGGTGCAAGTCCTCCTCCTGCAGCACTGAAGCTTGTTCACCGGAGGTCAGCACCCACTTTGCACTTGTATCTGCTTTAAAACACCAGGATACACACATTTATTGTCTGCAGAGCAATACACTGGATTTATGAAGGCTCCATTCCTTATTGTTGGTTGGATTTTTCATACTCTTCTGATGTCTGTCTGATCTGCCAGTTAGGAGTTTACAAGAATAATATTAACAAAGACTATTTTTTTCGTATGTATGTTTGTTAATATTTAAATGCAGTTTTTATATTGTTTGTGGTTCCTGCTGTCATCGTCATACGAGGAAAACGTTTTCCCTGAGGCTTGAAAATAAATTGAATTTTCACTGCTAAGGAACAAAAAATAATAAAGATTAATAAGACACACTGGCTTTCTCGCCATTTCATATCTTTGCCAGAAAAGGAGCATTCCTCAGATATTTTTTATTATTATTTGTACTGCTTACTTAAGGGTTTCTCTGATCTTGCCTGGAAAATCTATTCTATCAAAGCTTTATATCCTTTTTTTATTATTTGTGGTTTTATTTTCGCCGTGGAATATTGCCACTTAATTTCAACTCCATGCAGAAACCGAATACCTGACAATTGATGATCTGTATGATTTATAAAGACTATAAATCCGTGCTATTTCATGTTGATTTTGCATCACATGAATTTTTCAAATTTATCACTGGATTTTCCTGGAAGATAAAGACATTTTAAAGGAATACTTTTTTTTTAAGACCTGCAATGGTTTGGATTGGGTTTTAGGGTGGCGCAAAGACTTTTTTTTGTATTTAACATATATATTTAAGTGGATCAAAGAAGCTTAAACAGCAACAACTGAAGATTTATGGTAAATATTTGGAGTGGTGGGCTCTGCGATGTTTAAAATGCAAAATATTTCAAAAGTACATTTTAATGGTATTAAATAACAGATGGTGGATTTTCCTCCAAGCTATCTGGGTCTTATGAATGCCGGTTTAAACTAGTTGCTTTATCTTAATCGTTACCCATCTGTGTATAATTAATAGACATGCACATATTTTAAGTTATTTAAAAAGGGAGTTTGTCTGCAGGGGTCTGCATTACATATAAACTTGTTTTTAGGAGAGTGGCCCTATGTACAGACTACAAATGTAGGGGGTTGTACAGGATACACTTAAAAGATGTGCAGTTCAGGGGGTATCTTGATTTTATCAGTCATTTCTAGGATACCTTGAAAACGCTGTTACTTTATGACTATATTTTATATATGTGTCTATAGTTTTATTTTTATGTTTGCTTTCGTGACTTGGTCAATTGATGCCATGGGTTCACTCGAGAGCATATTACACTTTGGTATCGTTAAGCTGTGGCTGAGCATCATGGGAAACATAGTGTACAACATCTGGAGTGCCTGAAACTAGTCAGCATTTAGCCTGTGTGGGGCATTATTTGAACTCATTACTTACGCCTTACAGAACTGAATCGGGACTACGTAAAGGTTGTAAGACAAAGTTCCAAAAGTGGAGCGATCAGCAAGAGGTTTCCACGGCGACTGCGCCACGTTTAGACCTTTTTGAACCACAATTGTGCTATATACAAAACCTCCCCCTTTAAATCCTTAAAAAAAAAATACACTTATAACATTAAGTGTGAATGGAGAACACAACCCAAGCAGAGATGTTATTATCCTATTTGCATGTGAGAGCAGCCATCTGGTTTTGTGCAGAAAAGGTTAAATAATTCACATTGTAATGTGTCTGAACCTGTTCTTAAATCCATCAGTAATCCCTTTTAATATATTTTCCATTCAAACAACTGCTTTTTATAGTGGCATTATAACAGATCAAGCCTGCAGGACCCATGCAGCATGTTTTTATTTTCTAAAGGAATAATCAGTGTTTGAAATAATTCTTATGGTGACATGTAAGAAGTCAATACATTGATGGCTACAGTAAGAGATATTACATATATAGCTGAGTATTTAAAAAGAGAACCTGTTTAACCCCGCAAGTACTATGTGTATGGAACACATTCTAATGATAGAGTTAAAGCCAATGAACCATAATTTTATAGAGAACTAGTTGTTACCTAGGTTCATAATCTTTTGTCTCCTCATTTGAATGCTAATGTGTCCCTTTTTTCAAGATGTTTACTTGCAGGGGAATGATTAAACTAGCTCTTTAATATGGTATATTGATTTTATATTATTTGTGAGCATAAAGGTCAGCAGCTAGCCTGGGAACATAAAAGGAAATGGGATGGTATGCTTATCATGACTGCCTCCATGTAGACTATACACCCCCATTTTCTCTTGTAGTCTGTAGATCAGGGGGTGGCCACCTGCAGCACTCCAGCTGCTTTTTTGACAAATTCTATCATGCTCTGATATGATCTTGCTTAGTGGTGGTAGATGAGATCTGGCATAAGCTTGAATGCTTTGGATGCCTACATGGATTTATTAGATTAACTTTTTTAACCAGTTGACACATACCCCTGCTGTTTTTGCAACACTATTTCTTTCTATTCTTGAATGGAAAAATATATGGATATTTAATACCTACATTTTCAATTATATTTTTTTTTTTTATGGCTTGGTATGGGTTTTAAATTTCAAACTTCAGGCTGCTTTAAATCTTTATCTCATTTACGATCTGATGATTAGTGATGTACAATATGAGAAGTGGCTGTATAATGCAATACACTTTTATTTTACATTTTCTATATAAATTATATGAGAGGCAGAGCAACGCTTCCTACAGCAAACAGGCTCAATTGGCACTAAAAGGCTTCTTTTGAAAGCATTTTAAGTGAATTGTCCATTCTCCCTAAAGCAGTGATAAATTCCTGTTTTTTTTTTTTTCTTTACAACAGGAAACATGGTAATTCTATTTTACTGCTGTTTGGCTACTAATGGCAATTGTTTCCCCTGGAGGAGAGAGGAATATGTTTGATGGAGACATATATTTCAGAATGAGAAGTGAAGAAGTAAAGGTCATCCTAGGGAGATAGAGGTCAACCGATTCAAAGGGAAAGTCTGGGAGGCTAGTTTTATATAAAGACTGGAGGTTTATTGGGCATCAGGCCACTTGACTAAGAAAAGTAATGGAAGGCAATGCAGCCAAATGATTCTAGTTAAGATGGGTGCTTATTTGCAATGAAAAATACTTGTTACTTTTTGTTTATTGGGGACTGTTACCAAAAAAGGGCCACAAATCTGATCAAAGTGTTTCATGGATTACAGAGATATGTGAAGTCATGGCTGGTCTCTTCCTAAAATGTTAGATCAGTCCCTTTTACTCTTAAAGTGGTACACAGCACGATTACAAAATAGTGGCCTGCCTGGCAATGTGAGCAAATATGCTGTCCTTTTTCTACAGAGACTATTTTTTTATTTTATTTTGGTGGTCACATTTTAAAATTCCTATGCAACTTTGTAACTTTAAAGTCCTGTACAAGTTTAAATGGACCTGTGACTTTTTCTGGCCACAAGTATTATGTAAGAGAGAAGGGGCATTATTTTCAATATTTTATCTCTAACTCTTTTATAAGTCTCTCTAAACCAGTTTCACTCTGTAAAAGTCATTTGTAGTTCACATCCACTCCCAAGGAAAAATCATTTCTGAGCGCTGTATGACTTTTGTGTGTGTGTATATATATATATATATAAAACAAGGCTTGGGTCAAATAATATTTCACAAGTAGGACAACAAGTTCTTATTAGCTGTCCCATTCTATAGCCTTTATTTACAGGCTTAGATGATGTATTCAGACCATTGCAGCCAAAACATTAGCTCCAGAGCTAAGACCTTATTAAACAAACAAAAGCCTGTGACTTTTTTTTTTTTTTTCTCATCTGGAGATTTTAAAAATAATAATAATAATAATCTGTACCCCTTATTTTAGTTGACCTCTCACTGTTTCCTCGTTCCAAATAGAAGATAAGTTATGTGGTTTAGTTTTGTGTTTATTTAGCTGGAGATTTAATGGGAACAGACAGCTTCCTAGGTTTATTGATGAGCAAGTCCCGCAGATGGGTTATGCCTTCTTTTGTCTGCTCTTGTTTTGCTTGTGAAGGTAGACACAATAAAAACAGTGTTCTGCCTTTCAACCTTTAAAACACATAACAAAGCAGAGCGGAAATGAAAGGGATTTAATGGCATATGGCCTGTTAACTGCTCAGAAGCTGGGAAACTTTTTTTTTTTTTTTTTTTTAAGAATTTTAATTTGAAGTACAATTAGTGGCTACAAACTAATTGTAGTATAACACAATGGGGGTTATTTTATACATATAAAAAAAATATGGGGCAATTTTCTAGAAGTAGAGTATTCACTATAGAAACCACTGGAATGTTCTTGCTGCTAGGACCACTTTTGGAACATTTCCACAGAATTGAGATTTATACAAAAAAAAAAAAATGTTTCATAGTTGCAAAATCTATTCCTTCCAGCAAAAGCAGTTGGGCATACATTAACTACTGAGGGGTTTCATAAGTATTGCTATGTGGATATGATAGTCAGGTGTTTAAACACAGGATGCGGTATGGTGTTTTCTAAGTAGGGAAGAATTGCATTGTTCTTGCAGAATTAGTGGACATATTTCAATATGATTCTGGGTTTTGTGTAAAGTATGCATGTATACTTTGAGGGCCAAGCAAGGATCTCAAGTGTACTTACATCGTGCTCCATTTGTGATGAATCGGAGGTATCCCACCTATCCAGTAAAAGAGTAAAACCCTTCAAACCATGAATTTCTGACATCCAAGGAGACTCCTAGGGATCTACTTAATAAAGAGAAAATTGCAGGGAATTGAGATAGCAACTTTGGCCTTGACTTGGAAATATTCTCCCATTCAGCTTCATTATAGTATTTTTCTACTTTGACTACATTGGCCTAAAGTTTGAAATTCCCTGCAATTCTCCCTATTGAGTAGACCCTCTAGTGTACAGCTACATTCACATAATGACCTTGAGATGAGGATAAGATATGAAAATCTTACCATATATGTATTTTAAAGTTTGTGGCAGTGGCATATGTTTTTTTCATCATGCATCACTCCTACACGTCACTATGTTTTATAAAGGGCTTCAAATGACTTCCCAGTTGCCCACAAACTAAAAAGGCTTTGTTGTATTATTCCCATGTTTATCTAAGGTTTGGTACCTACAAAGTGAATAAGAAGATATTCATTAAGTCTCTCAAAATGCTGCTGTTCCAATAGTGATTTTAAGAGAAATTTTTATTCTTTTTTTTTTTTTGTTATGAAAGTAATTTGTGAAGTGTGATAGTGTACGCATTCATGTTGGTAATTGAAAGAAAATGGCTATAGTGCAGTGCCAAACTGACACATGAGTCACTTGACATACAATTCTATATTGTGGATCTTGAAACAAAATTCCTAGCATGCTTGTTTTTTGTCTTCCAAGAATTCCATTAGAAACTTTTTATTTTTTTTTTAACTTTATTGCAACACTATATTTGGTTGGGACATCACATTATTTTTTTTGTTTTAATTCCATGAATGTGCCTTTTGACAACACTTAAAAAAAAAAAAAAAACAACAACAAATAACATTTTCATGTGGCTTCTGAATGTGTCTTTGTCTTGTATCATGTGCAAGTTCATGGATATTGGCCAGTTTGCTGAATGTGTAAAAATACCAGCTGTCAGGGACATGATAGCGGTGAATTAAAGTACTTGCATATTATGGATAACAGGAATTGTGAGTTGATAAGACTCAAATGAAAAACAAAAGTCCATTTGTATCAAATTTTACATGTTCTATAAGTGTCTGATGCATACAAAACAAATCTGAGAACAAAATTAAAAGCGGCGGACCCTGACTCGCACACCAAATTAAAAGCTGTGTTTCTGTAGCCGACAAGCGATTGTCATGTGCTAAATGAATTTTCAGCAGCAGTTGAGTCCTTAGTCCCCAAAGGGTTAATAGTAGTGACTGACTATCTGTTTAAGTTTCCGCCCCCACTGTACCTCATGCATGCATTCTGCTTAGTCTGATTGTATCCCACCTGCACTTGGCTCCTGAATAGATGCCCTGCTCCTTGCTCTTGGCTACACTACAGTAGCTCTTTGAAGACTGATTTTGCTGATGGCATTTTCACTGCACATCTTCAACTGTTATCCTTACAACCTTAGATTGCTATTCAAGCACAACATGTATTCAACATGTCACCTGACAGGAATGTCAGTCATCTGTGTCTCAGACACACATTTCCTTCCTTCTGTCTGCAGGTGGGAATAAAAGTAGCTGGACTGTTTTTGACTCATAAAAAGCAATACCCATGAGGCCAATCTCAAAATTTAACCAAGTGCTTTAAAATTCAGGGTAAGGTGGCCTCTACCGTCTCAACATTATTCAAATATTGTGTGTGTGTGTGTGTGTGTGTGTGTGTGTGTGTGTGTGTGTGTGTGTGTGTGTGTGTGTGTGTAATAATCTGTATCCAAAAATGGTGCACTCACAAACTGTTACTGAACAAATTTATTTTATTCCATGAAGTAGCTGTTTGTTTTGTATAAAAAGAAAAATATATCCTTTTATTGAGCATTATAAAGTTTCTTTACTGATTGCCCCTCTTTTCAAGACTTTTCATTGTACATAAACCCCATTGTGTTCCACAACACTACTGTCATTATTGTTTTGTAATATATTCAAAGTCTGGCTAGGGGGTTAATTGACAGGGTCATTGTAGCACAAGGAGAGATTGTCCACCCCACTTGACGTGAACGATGACAAGTATACACATGTACAGTGCCACAGTTTATAGATTGTCATATTAAATGGAATGCAATATAACCAACTGAATTATGAAAACAGGCTCATATGTAGTAAGGAAATATATCTAACAGAGCTTTTTAGGATCTCCTTCTGGCTTGCATATACTGTCCAAATGTATAGTGAGGGTTATTTATACATTTTAGGTCTGGAAGACATGAAATTGGTCTAAACAGCAAGTACATTCCATTGGCTTTCATAGTGACTGTGTTAAGAACTTTGGCCCACAACTGAATGCTATATTTCTCTGTTCTGTTCTGTTTTTTTTTTTTTTTTTTTTTTAAGTTTTGAGCTATTACACACAGTGTCCATAGCACAGCTAAGGCTGTCCGTTATTTGCTTTACCTCCAATATCTTTCACATAGGGTTCTATACTGTATATGGGGGAAAAACTTGTTAAGGAATTATATCACTACTTCTCTACCTGGTACAGGCCCTGTAAATTAAATGGAAGTAAATGTTTTGTATTTTAGCAAAACATAGCAAGCAAGGTGCCACCTTTTTCTACAAAAGAATACGAACCACACTGTGGTTTACATAGACTTAACATTGGCCTCAAGCCATTTTTTTTACTGGCCTGCCAGCAATACTAGTCATAGATAATACTACTAATTCATTCCTAGAAAATGTGAAGGGTAGACTTCAAATATAAAAAAGGCTTTCCTAATGATACACTCCAGAAATCGAAAATTTAGTTGAACAGGTTCAATTGCAATTAAAATGTTCAGAGACCAGATTTATACAGAAGATGGTCACCACATCATTGCACCAGTAACATTATTATTTTTATTTGCTCCGTGCAAGAGAGGTCATGGTGGGAGCATGCATGGGGCCTTGTAATGTGCATGTGAGGAAGAGACCGCAGAGGAAGACCTGCCACAGGATTAAACCAATAACGGCAAGATAATGAAAATGGGACAAAATATGGGAACTATAACAATTTTTGACAATTTATCAATATGAAACAAAAAAAGTGAAAATATGCAATTGTGGCTGGCATCGGTGTTCCCCAACCCCAATACCCGACAGACAGTTACATTGGGCTTTAAATGTATCTGTGGTGTCTCCTCTTTATGACATCAACTGTTGCTTGATATGCAAATTAACTACTTTTCAGTGGGAAAAAATTTTGAATTTGAATCTCATTCCACATGAGACACCCCAGATACATTTAAAACACATTTTTCTCTTAAATTATGATTTATATATTTTGTAAGCAGGTTAGCCAGCAATTTTATAAATTGCTATTCTCTTCAGTTACAGTTTAAACCTCAAAGTCACACAGTGTTGGCTTTAATATCCATTAATTAACGTTGATTGGTCCTTTCTTAAAGCAGGTTTTAAAAAATACTTTTTTAAAGGTATTTCTTTTTGCATCTAAGTAAGTTATAGAAATTTTAGAATGATCAATGTTGATGTGGCCACATCTTAGTTTCTATACTTATTTTTTCCCCCACCCCCTCCTCTTTGTCAGAAATTGATACACTATAAAAAGCCACCTGCCAGCAGCCAGATATGGCCTTGGATTTCCTGTTAAAGATTGATTTAATAATGCCAGAATTTTTAAAATGAAAAAAAAAAATTTTTCTTTTTTTACTGATTTTATTCACTTTTCATGTTACCTTTC
The DNA here is from genome assembly GCA_036172795.1 of Pelodytes ibericus. Lineage (NCBI taxonomy): Eukaryota > Metazoa > Chordata > Amphibia > Anura > Pelodytidae > Pelodytes > Pelodytes ibericus. The sequence goes on from CM069860.1 coordinate 111,200,049, forward strand.
TTTTACATTTTGTTTAAATTGTCACAGAAGTACAGAAGAAACAAAGCTCTAGAATTCTTACTGGAGTATTTGCTTGTGGGCATAGCCTGTGGGGGAGTTCCCTTACTGACAGTCTGACAGACAAGAACTTATTCACTCTGCTTCATTAACAAGGACAAGCATGTTTGATGGACAGTCTGACAGACCAATAGGGTGCATCCCAGTTAGCCTACAGCACAGATTCCAGGATGCAAATCTCATAGTGATTGGTTTCTCCACTATTTAAATAGCCATATCTTGCAAACTGCACATGATGGAAAGATTTTAAAAATACAATTAGCCAGTAAGCGTTTATTAAAAGGTTTAAAAAAAAAAAATGGCTTTACTCCATCTTTAAAGGGACTGTATCACCTAAACCTTGTTTTCACTATGAATATAGAGAATAAACAAATATTGAAAATGATCTATACATTGTGTTACCAAACCTACAAGCAAGTGCCTGTATTAGGAGAATCACCTGTTGCCTAATATGCAAATTACACATTTCCCATGAAAAGCAGTTAATTTGCATATTGGGCCAGGTGATGTCATAAACAGGAGACTCTAAAGACACATTTAAAACACTTTTTCTCCTAATTCAGGCATTTTCTTGTAGTTTTGCAAACACAATGTATAGGTCATTTTCAAACTTTGTTTTTACTGTGAATGTAGAGAATAAAAAAAAAAAATGTTTAGGTGATACTGTCCCTTTAAGCTCGTAGGCCCCGAATATCATGGTGGAAGTGTAGGAACGGACTGATCTATCAGAACAATAATTCTGAACGGATTTAAAAACTATAAACCCAAGATCCATGCAGGTTAAGTACGGTATCATAGTGCAAAGAAAAAAAGGTTAATGACCAAGCCACCAAAGACAGGCACAGTGTGTGTAAAAGAATACCTGTGGAAAAGTCTGTCCATAGAACATCAATATATTGGCCATGACTAAGACCAGTAAATAGTAATGACTCACAGTGAGTGAGTGAGTGCCGGCCCCTGTGTATCATTACTGCTTATTTGGGGATCAAGGTGGCGATCTCTGGCCTGGCACCCCCTCAATTAAGTGTGCACCGTCCTTGTCGTTTTTAATAAGACCAGTAAATGTGCCCCGTGAACAACGTGGGAGTCTACCTCTGGGAGCCACTTTAAATGCAATCCTCTCTATTGCTGTCGTACTAGAGGCAAGTGGAACTCATGAATGCCACGATTTACCATCTTTTAGATTGTCAAGGCAACTAATTCATGGTTTTGGCAGGCAATCTCTACTGTGGACTGCCAACTACTCACCCACACTGTAAAACCGGTAGTTTATGTCCCTGAAAGTTTAGTTACCATTTATATTTGTTTAGTCAAAAACTATGTAATTAACTGTTTTTGGCAGCACACCTGTGAATTGTTGTAATGCACAGGAGTATTGCAATATGAAAGTATAAGTGACACATTCTAGAACTGTATTTATGAATATTCAGAGGTAGTAGTGCTGTGCTATAATCAAAGATTTTACAGGCCCTCTGACCACAAGCGCAATATTTCTCAGTGCAAACAGACATGTTTAGTCATTGCAAAATAGATCTCTTGCTAACACAAAAGTCACCATATCTCTTTTAATATACTCCATTTTATACAATACATAACACTTTTTTTTAATATGTATGTTCACCATGAAACCATGTAATGTCTCCAGAGTAAATGCCTTTTTAATTATTTTTTTTTATCTTTGCCAAACAATTGCATTTTTTTTTTTGTCTTTTACCATGAATATTTCATAAGTGGTAGATTTGCATATTTATTTGTAACACACTTTTTCAAAAATGTTTACAGTGTTTAACTCCTTTAGTGTCAGGTAAAAATATCTTGTCACATGCTCTTCCTACAGAGCTCTTACTAAGTTGTTGGTATGATCTTTTATGTAATTATAAAAGCTGATTCATTTTTCTATTTTTTATTTTTTTTGGCCTTCTTGGGTAAACGTTCCTACCACCTTTTTATGTTGTGTCAAAAACATGTAGAGTTCAGGAGAGAGACCTTGTCCTGATATCCTTGATGTCTATACATGACGCTTGTTTTTCATTTATTTTTTTGGGCAGTGATGATGCAATAGCATACTCTATCAATGTAACCTTGTGTATGCAAGATAGCCTCTCAGCAGGGTGGCAGAGAAAGTTGGCAAATCGTTTTTTTTTTATCACACTTGGAGCTTCATCCTCTATGCCAGTTTCTATAAAAATGTAAATACTAGCAACAGTAACTTTTTTTTTTTAACAGTTGTTTTGCAACCGGCTGTGCACATGGATAGTTTTTCTTGAGGAAAAATGCTTCATATTGCTAAAAATATGTAATATATATATATATATATATATATATATAATATATATAAAATTTATAAAAATAATTTTTTTACGGTGGTCATACAGAATAAGAGTAAGCATTTTTTTGTGTGTGTTTAATTCTATATGTTCTGTTAGTACTCATGGGACTTTTAATATTCAAGAATAGTAGAACCATGGAAATTGGCTACCCCCTGAAAACTTGATTAAAATTGTCTTCTTGGCCCATAGTTTTACCTACTACCCCTAATTCCAATTCACTGTGACTGGAGTGAGAGAGTAGCAACTGCCTAGTCCCCTGGTTACAGGAGGAACCATCATGCTGCTTTATTTTTTTAACTATTGCCCCAGTTCACAAAGGTTGGCAGTAACAGGGGATTCACTACATTTTTTGGCTGTTGACATCACAGGCTATCAGCGGATAATAGTGTTCCCTGATGTGTGTCCCCTTTTTATATAATAAGTTGTATTTATTACCAGGCATTTTTTGGCATGTTGTTGCCCAGTATCTCATAAAAGTTCTTGCTTAATGCAATACTGAAACCACAACCAACCTTATAGAATATATATATATATATATATATATATATATATATATATATTTTGCTAACACCATTTTTAATGGCAAATCTTGAACTGAACCTCTAAAGCGTTAAATGGAATTGAACTGAGAGAAATCATCAAGATGGGCACTCTTTCATTGTCTGAGGTGCCCTTTTGTAGATACAAAATAATACATGCAGTTATTATAGTGTGGTTTATATAAAGCATTCAGTAAATAAGGATGATTTAATTTAGAAATTTGAACAGAGTAGAAAGGGTTTACTTTCATATATGAGAGGAATTCTAATACTGCAAATTGACATGACAGTGTCTTACAGCATGAGGTCAGGGGTCACATAGGTTCTGATACTTTACAGCAGCTAACATAATGGCAGATTTCTTCTCGAAGGACTATGCTTAGAAGGTCAGCCATCCTCTGACCCATAGGCGTGCGCAGCCTATTGCATTAGGGTGTGCACCCTAAAGCACAAACACACACGCCGCACACGGCGTTCCCCCCCCCCCCCCCCCCCATTATCATATTATTTTCCCATATCATGACATCACATGTTCCACCCCTTTCTCAGCATTTAAATTAAAAGAGAGTTAACAGAGTTACATGTTGCAATAAAGCCCCCTATTAAGAATGGTGGAGAATAAGTAACATAACTTAAGTCTCAATATGCCAGGATTATTCCCCTCAATACCCCAGGATTATGCTCCGCAATATGCCAGGATTTAGCCACCCAATATGCCAGGATTATTCCCCTCAATACCCCAGGATTATGCTCCGCAATATGCCAGGATTTAGCCACCCAATATGCCAGGATTATTCCCCTCAATACCCCAGGATTATGCTCCGCAATATGCCAGGATTTAGCCACCCAATATGCCAGGATTATTCCCCTCAATATCCCAGGATTATGCCCACAATATGCCAGGATTATTCCCCTCAATATCCCAGGATTATGCCCCACAATATGCCAGGATTATTCCCCTCAATATCCCAGGATTATGCCGCTCAATATGCCAGGATTATGCCCCTCAATACCCCAGGATTATGCCCCTCAATATGCCAGGATTATTCCCTTCAATATCCCAGGATTATGCCCCTCAATGTCCCATTATTATGCCCCTCTTTATCCCAGGATTATGCCCCTCAATATGCCAGGATTAAGCCCCTCAATATCCCAGGATTATGCCACCCAATATGACAGGATTATGCCCCTCAATATGCCAGGACTTTCCCCCAAAATATGCCTGGACTTAGCTACCCAATATGCCAGGACTTAAACACCCAATATGCCAGGACTGTCCCCAGCAATATGCCAGGACTGTCCCCAGCAATATGCCAGGACTTTCCCCAGCAATATGCCAGGACTTTCCCCCAAAATATGCCTGGACTTAGCCACCCAATATGCCAGCCAGGCCTTCTTTCCTTTACTTACCTCGTCGCTGCTGCTGCTGCTGCTCTGTCTCCGGTGCTGGGCCGCCTGTGACTGAGAGGGAAGCGTTGTGCGCTCCCCTCCAGCCAATGCGCTTTCAATAAAGTTTAAAAAAAAAAAACTTTACTGAATGCGCATTGGCTGGAGGGGAGCGCACAACGCTTCCCTCTCAGCCACAGGCGGCCCAGCACCGGAGACGCAGCGACGCCGACGAGGTAAGTAAGGAGGAGGATTTTTTTTTTTTTTTTTTGAAGCAGGGTTCCGGCGCCCCCAGCCAAGATGCGCCCTAGGCAGCTGCCTAGGTCGCCTTACTGGTGGCGCCGGCCCTGGATTAGGGTGTGCCCAGGCACACCCGGCACACCCCGTGCGCACGCCTATGCTCTGACCTCCAAGGAACACTCAGTTCCCTAGATACAAATGATCTTGTGCAGCATAGCAACAAAGTCAAGCTCATGTAGAAAACCTGCAGAAAACCCACACTGGGTTGGTAGAATATTGGTTGGGTTGTCATTAGGTTTTCAAAACAATTTCCCTATAATAGGAAGCTAGTAGAGTAAGAAAGCTTAAACTCCTAGTAAAACAGAAATGGTCACCTTTGTGATATGTCCTCAGCACACCTCTTAACTCTTAATGTGTGTAGTCAATCATTTGGTCAGAGACCGTTCAGCACAAACGAATTTGTAAACTAAAAAAAGGAATAACAAAGCATATTAAATGGTTAAAGGCTGCTGGAGAATACATTTTCTGAAAAATAGCTATTTTGTATGCTATTTAACTGTACTAAGAACCACTATATAGAGGGTCTGCCTAACACCAAACTCCGTTGTTCTGGACTAAAATTCCCATGATGGACAACCAGCCAAATAGTTGGTTGAGCAACATTGGGAATTCAGTCCACAACAGCTGAGGTTGAAAGGTTAGTCATCAATAACCTACAGGCAACTTTAATAATGGCAAACGTTTGTCTATTCAATTGTAGTGGACTAGACTTCTATCACCCTCAGCCAACCAAATGGCTGGGTGGGCATCATGGGTACTCTAGTTTAAAAAACATTTGCATAGACTAACTTATTAAAGTTGGCTCTAGGGCATTGATCACTAACCAGACTTGCCATCACTCTAATGTTGTTGACTATTTGTGTAATTGGGTACTGTTTCTGTGTATGTGTTTGTGTGTTATGGGTGCTAACAAGTGTGTGTGTCTGATATGTCTGGTGGACTTTATATGTGTGATGATGTTGTTTGTGCTGTTCAGGTGCTAAGTTTCACACTGCAGCTTTATCTAGATCCTAACTTTTTGTGCTGACTCCTAGATGTGAACTACATTTGTCAAGCCCTGTATTATGATGTATGTTGAGTCAAGAGGCGGATAACATGACAATTCCCTGGAGCACATTGTGGAAATCCCAGAGGAAATCTGGCTTTTTGGTACTTTGTTAGGAAATGTGGTGACTTCATTGGATGGGATATCCAAGCAATTGGTGTTTTTTTGTAATTATAAATTGTGTCCAGATATCTTTTTCAGAAAACTACATGGGTAGTGCCATGTATACCCTAAGGTGAATTTATAATCTACAAATGGGAATGCCAAATTAATGTTAATGCTCAAGTATATGGAAAATGTATGTTTGCCTGGAGATGATTGTGTTGCGGACATTTATTAGTCTAGGGGATTCTGGGAAGTTGTGGAATGCATATAAGTGAAGTGTTCTTTATCAGCAAGCAAAGAATGTAAATGGCATCCATACATTCAAACTATATTTGTGTATTTTGTAACCTTTTTATTAACATTGATGTTTCTGGTTTGTATATGGTCTGTTTTGGAAGTTGTTTATAGAATATTTTGATACTTTATAATTAAATATATGGTGATATCAAAGGGTATAAGAGCACACAAGCATTGTCATGCATCCCTGCCACATTCCGGGGAACACTTCATCATTTAAGCGATATTTTCAGTAAAATAATTATCCTCTTTAATCTGACATTTTCAATGAAATTAGACACAGAGCCTTGTGCTTGGTGTTGGTGAGAACCCAATGTTTGTAATGGTAAAGATGTTCTGGTTAGTGAAAGTATCCTGGCTGCTGTAAAACATCATTTTTACATTTTCATTGAGAGTTTATTTACACGGCAGCCATAAATAGTACAGGGTCTACTTAATAAAGTGGGAATTACAGGCAATTGAGATGAAAACATTGATGAGAATTTCAAACTTTAGGCTAATTTAGCAGAGTTGGAAAAATTCTCCAATGCAGTTGAATGCTTATTTGGCCTAAACTCTCTAGTCTTTTGTGCAGAAAATCATACAAAGCATACACCGTTAATTGCAGCGTCTTTAAATGTTGCTCATTATAAAGGGCCCATGTTAATAATGCCGCTCTGAAAATTCAACTTTTATTAAAGGTGTTTGGTCATTATCAAGATGGGGGTGGTGGAAAGTCCTCCTGTAAAGGTTATTGGTGCCATTTTGTTTGTGTTACAAGCTATGCATGCGGTTATAAAATCCTGTGATGTCATTTATAGGCCCGTCTGTGACAGAGGGCATCAGGAGGACACCTTTTTATAAGAGCATAATCTTTACTAGAATGTTTATATCTTTTCCTGTACTTGTTATAAAGATTATTTTAATGTGACAAGCACTATTGTTGAAGAGCCAGAAAATGGTATATCTTATGTCTTAAATTATATTATCAAAGTAGTGTATTGTATTTTTAATTTTATATGTTGTTGTTGTTTTTTTAATGGTGGTCATAATACATTTATATAATGACGGCTTTTCACGTCCCACCAAGCTTATTTTCTGTATGTTGTACAACTTTCTAATACATATGTGACATGGACTTATTTTAACTTAAAACTTTTTCCATTTCTTGGTTGCTTTACTCTAAATTTCAGTGATATCCAATAAAGTGTGCTTGGTGAGAGGCAGGGTTGTTGCTATAGCGACAGCAACAAATCTGTTACCATTTATTTGCAGTTTATAGGTGATAGGAGGAAATGAGAAAAAAAGTTTTATTTTTGTTTACTTTGCATGATGTAGTACTTATTTTAAAATGTTTTGGCCATGGTATGTATGCATCTATTCAGTAGAAAGATAATAGAAATACATTTTAAATGTCACTTTTGGAAGATTCCAAACCTTTTTTTTAATATGGTTCAGTATTTTACTGTTTGGTCTGGGATACTAGCACAATCAATCTTTCCACATCCCTCAGACTGACATGCAGAGTTAGACCAGTGACCTTCCAGCCAATGTTATCTTGCATGTGGAGGCTTTGGAATGGCACCATTCTCTGTGATGTAGGCTTGCACAATGCAGGCTGGGAAGCCGATTTTGTTATCTTTACAAGTGCACTTGAGTTGTCCAATGTCACAGATTCGTAATTATGCACTGTTTTAAAAGCCTTGACGGCTCAAGATATTACTAACAGGCCTAGATGTTTACAAGATGCTTTCCTTCTTAGCCCATGTTATAAATGTGACACTCCCATCTGACCCAAGATTATAAATATGTCTGCACTATAATAGAGCTATAGTGCAAAAAAAAAAGCCTCAATAAGGGATTTTGTTTGCATTTCTGTTTAAACTAGCTACACTTCATGCATGTTTTCAATTAAAAAAAAATCTTTATTTTTTGAGGACAGTTGTCCTTTAAGGATGGAATTTGGTTCAGCCAGATAAACAGATGAATACATTTGTTAGAATTCCACGGAGCTATAAAATAATCCATACTTTAGCCTAATGACTACTTTTATATCAACAATATGATTTGTCTACATTATTGCTGGTTTTATAAAGATAGTTCTGGCTAATACAGAATAGCATTCACGTGCTGCATGCCTTCTGGCATGGAGGAGGTTAATTTGCAGTCTCTTGTGTGCTATCTTGTAGATAAGCAGATGGCTCCTGTCTGCTGTCTCTGTATTAAAGCCAATCCATTGCATTGATTTACTTTCATTGCATTGTGCAAACCTAAATTGGGGATAGGAGAGAGAGGCCACTGTGAAGGTGGGTTTATAGTTCTAACAAATGCACCAGAATATCAATAATGTCTAGAAATAGCTACATGTTATTGAAGATGTTTCATAAAACCTATAAGATGTTAGTGCTGCAGTTAAAAAGGGAAGTTGCTTGTTGAAAATGTTTTTAATGTCGTTCTTGGCTTGTTCAATCATTTTATAATCCTGGGTCAAACAGATAAAAGGACAGGGACGGATGTTATATATTTCTGCTGGCGGAAGATCTAGTTAGAGTTCTTTTCTTGTAGAATAAAATATATGTAAACTACAGTTACCTATATTATTTATTTTTTCTTTTTTAAGATCACAGGTTTATCTGTTTGTTTTGTTCTGCTATAGGATTAACCCTTTTTTTTTTTTAGTAAATGAAACCACTGTTTTAAATCACATGTTGATAAATGTGTTTGTGATTTTAAAGAGCAAGTCTTACGGATGTTTGGTTCTAGTACATTCAAAGTACATTGAAGTGCTCAAAAGTACTTTGATGTGCATTTTTATTTGTTAAATGCACTGGTGAATGAATGATGTGCATATCCAGTAGAACTGGCACTTTGACTGACAACAGTACCATGAATGCAAAATAGTGCTGACCCTCCCCACTCAAACCACGCCCACTGTGGTACGTTAGGAGCTAAGCATTAACTCTTATGGAGAGACCTACTTGCACCTCCTTTCATTGGGGTCTATTTGGACAAATGTGATTCAGCACTTGCGTACAAGTAGATAAATACTTATGAAATATATGAAATCTCTGAAACAGGTGTATTCATGAATTGAGAGAACGGGAAGAAAATTGTGTAAATAAAACAACTTTTTATTAAACAGTTTTATGATTGTCTGTTTTGGACACTTACATTTAAAATTCATATGATGTTTCCTCAGTTGGATTCTTTTTAGTATTTTATATCTCCTTTAAAAATGTAATTTCACCTGATGCATTCTATTTTTATTAATTACTCTCTTTACTTTTGGAGAGAGGAAGAACATTTCTGATCTGAAGCTAGGTCTGGTGGTTGACCCATTCTTCAACTCTCTTTTATCCACCATCTTGTGATGTCTCCCTGTGATTCTGCCATGTTAGCTAGCAGCACTGTGATGTTGCAATGGTTACTCCCAATGTATGTAACTACGCTTCTTTTGCAAACTTGCAGATTTGAATGGTGACAGGGAACAATGCTGGTTGAAACAGCTGGAGTTTTCCAACCTTATTAGGCCACTTAGCAACTTCATCTTTTCTACAATAACAAACGGGAATAATTCTACAATCCACCTATGAACATCAGTATATCTGGCCACTGCCCAAAACGTGCCCTGTGTAGACCAAAATTGGCCTTGCAGATGTTTACTTGCTTTACAATTTTTACACAGCACGGGGTTTATTTTTTCCAAAATTTGTCATACTGATCATATTGTGGGGTTCATTCTCTGCTTTAAAGTCACAACATTTTTGGACCTAAGAATAATTGACCCAAGATGTCTCTCCCCTGAAAAATCCATACAAATAAAGATGTTTTGCATATAAAGTCGTTTACGAGAGATATTACGTTTTAGCTATAAAGAGCAATTGTATTCTATGTTCCCATAAAGTGGACTATGCAAGTAATGGAGACTACAGCAGATGAATCATACTTGAGTACAACTTAAAAATTCATATGATTTTTATGAACAGTCAACACGCATATTAAAAATACACAGGGTGTGTGATAATACATTACAAGACAATTCACCCATATTGATTAAACAGCCATTTGTATTTTCTGACAGTATTCAATGTAGCATGACTGTAATGATTTGATGACCATATTGGCAGAATAGAGCAAATGCATTACAGTGTGAGGAGTAAGGACCCTCCGGCATTTATGGATAAAACCTATTGTTACAAACACCACACTCGGTAAATTGGACCTGCCATACCCTCTGTAACCTCGCCATATATGGTTCATGGCTTTGTATATTTAGGCCTGTTGTTCTTTGCTGGATGCTAGGCATTTATAGGATGATTGGAGATTTACATTTCCAATTCCTTATAAAAAAAGAAAACCTCTATTTGTTTTGTGTTTGGAAACTTTTAGCAGTGATGTTTGCCATGAGAATAAAATCATCTAATGGGGTTTGATGAAATAGGACATTTTAGCCACGAAGGTTGGATGTGTTAATGTACTCTCCAGTGTCATAAGAGCAAAGGAGTAAATTGCTTTTTAGATTAACATTTAATTAATAATGAGATGTGCTAAGAGGAGTGCGAGTTTTGTGCCTGCGAAAATGAATAGAAAAGGTTACATCACCATGTGCGTTTTATTTATTCCAATTTAACAGTGATGTCAAGGAGACCGCAGTAATTACAGATTTGCTGGTTGTTTCAGGAGTACTCCTTACTGTAAGCTGTGTTCAAGATAGGCCAAGGCACAAGCTGTGTCAAACCAGTCTGTCTTCGTGAGTCAGCTGTGTCCAGTCAAAAAGAAAAACATTTCCATTTTCCCAAATCTGAGAAAAGAAGTCATTTTCCCTTGCCAAAGATTAGAGTCTCTTTGGACTATACACAGAGGCATCATTTATTTGTTATTATTTAGGCTGGAAGGGAGGGAAGGGAGTTTAAAGTTTCCCCAGTGTGTCACATTTAACCCTGCAGTCTGTGTGGGCTTCTGAGACATTATGATTATATTTCACATAAGTAAGTCTTATTGAATAAATAATACCCTTATGTATTTTTAATGGACACTGGGCAAGTGGATAGAGTCAAAGGAATTAAAAGGTTGCACTGCAACTTAAGGTGAACCACACACTTTGTTTAAACCAAGGACATGTGTTCTAGAAATGATCTGAGGTATGTTAGGCCTTGAACACTCTAGTGGCAATTTTTAGAAAATATCTGGTGCAATATAGGTAAATTAAGCAGCACAGTGTCTATCAAAAAATACAAATCACAATTAAACCAGTGTAAGATTTTATTTGATAGAAATAGTAAAACTGTTTTCTTAGAATGATGTTCCCCTTTTTGATTCTGTTTGCCTCCATATCCTTATTTGTGATATGGGTAATAGTGGATAGTGGGGAAAAACCCCTAAACAAAGAAAACAAAAACACAGTGAGATTATAAATATTGATAGAAAAAAATACAATTTAATTTGCAGTAACTATTTTTCAAACATGTTGTGGATTATAACATTACATTGCGCTGTTTTATTTCCAGAATGATGAATCTGCTGCCCTCACCTTTTAAGGGAAAAGCAATAAAACGAGAGTAAGCATGGCATTAGAAGTTGTAGTCGTCCAGACCATGTTTATAGAAGTGCAAGATAAACATGTTCCTTCCCGTTTATTTGCAGCAGAACAAATGTGTAAATAAATTGGCTGTTTTTCTTAAGTATTATATCTCCTATCTCACAGGGCAAATTTCACCTATCATAAACTTTTAGATAATGTATAATAATAGTTTATTGTGTATCATGAATATCCAGCAGAGCAATTAAAAATAGTTTACAAATTCCCTTGTCCGTGAACATTTAGCATTCCCCGAATCTTTAATATCTTGCAGATTAGCCTGCCTATCATAGCTAGTGTGCCTGATCTGACCTCTTCCTCTTAGTAAGGTTTATCCTGTACATGGGAAGGTGAACTGCTATTTTACTTGTTCATCTTCTACCACCTTAAAGGCTGGCTGAGTGTGATGGTTGCTGATCCCTTGTTTCATACCACTAAGTGTACATGTATTTATGTATTAGTTAAGCAATTGTTATAAAACCCTATTTTGCACACACCTAGAAACATATGAGCTGAGATTGTGTAGCAAAAACTGTCCTAAATAGGCATGCAAAGGTATTAAAAAAACAACATTAATAATAACCAGATACATTGGATGCAGCCTATAGAAAAGAGTGATTTTTTTATTTAACCACTTTACTAAACTGTTTCCACTATTTCAAGTGTCCTATTTGTTTGGATCTATGCTGTTTCTGAGAGATCTTAATCATTAGCATTTTCTTGCTACTAACTTCAATAGACCTAGCCTTAATAACTTAATATTATTATTAATATTTAATGATTGAACTTTGCCATGCATTAAAAAGTTCATTGTCAAGTTAATGTGGTCCTTTAAATATTAATATCTCTATGTAGAATAATTTCAGGTGGCCATCCAGTGAGAAGATACAGTGGGGGTTCCATATAAAATATAAACCAGAATCCAAACACACAGTGATTTTATATTCAAATTTATTTTTTTAACCCTTGCTTCCACTGTTAAACATGTTTTGCTTTTTTGGAGGCACCTGATGTGTATCTTAATAGATACACGTGGGTTTATTTACTCTTGGGTTGTCTGATCAGGCTCTGCACAGTGCTAGAGAGAGACCCTTGTTTTTATCCACACACACAAGGGGGGACACATTTTTCACCTATGCAAGTGAAGAATAAAGTTTAGTTGTCCTTTTAAGCAGATTAACCCCTCCCCCTTACTGACTCACCTTGCGCTCATTGGTTAAAGCACCACTATTTAAATGAATTATTCCTCATACTTGTGGGTAAACAGGAAATTCACATCATATTAATCTATCTTTGTATCTGTCTGGCAGCTTTGTCATCACCCCCTCATATGCTGAAAAAAATGGCATAAAAAAAGTGCATTGAGTGTCTGTAGCCCTCCTAATTAGAGGGTCGTGGTTTTGCTGTGCTGTGTTAGCAGACAGGAAATCCCTGCTGCTAGTAGAGAGCCCAAGATTTTACTATATTAGCACAAACACTCCTAATTTCTCTGAATGTGGTGTCCAGATTATTGGAGGTGACAGTGGATTGACAGTGTTTTTTAGGATCATAGCAATGCCTGAGATTTTGTTTTCATTTTTTTTTTGCAATTTATCCCTCAGTATTTTTAAATACAAGTAAATCAACTGTAACAAATGTAAATTGGGAACTTAAAATAAGTTTGTTTGCAGTATTCTAATTGCCATTACCATGTTCATCTTTGTCATAAACTTCCCTCTTTTTTAAAAAAATGTTTCTGACCAGCCTTTCACTAAATAGATTTTACTGTAAGGACATTTGTACATATTTTTATGAAGACTTGTAAACATGTGTCATGCTGTCTGGTGACTGGTCTGCAAGCCAACTCATTTATATAAACTTTCACCTAATTTTGTGCAATGGGATACTATAGTCCCCAATTCAGTAGCTCCTGAAAGCCTGTCTCAACTCAACTTTTATTGTTTTAAAATGGGATCAAAATAGGTCCTTATGACTGGAATTTGTATGTACCTAAGCTAGGTTAGCAAAAACTGGACATGTGATATGGACTTAAATGACCTTGCATTCTAAACACATAGACATTAATTTGTAGTTGGACCTTCCTTTACAAATATAACTGCTTCCACTCTTCTGGGAAAACTTTCCACAAGATTTTGGAGAGTTTCTGTGGGAATTGTTGCCCATTCATCCAGTAGAGTATTTTGAGGTCAGGCACTGATGAGGCGCGCAATCTTCCATCCAGTTCACGACAAAGGTGTTTGATGGGGTTGGGGCAAGGGCTCTGTGTGGGCAAGTTAAGTTTCTTCCACACCAAACCATGTCTTTATGGACCTTTTATCTGTGAACAGGGGCACAGTGACACAGTCACCCCTGAATTCTATAGTTTAGTGGTATGTCCCAATACTTTTATCCATATAGTATATATGCTTTCAAAACCTATTGTAGAGTGACTAGATGCCCTATACAAAAAATGTGTTTTACAGTTTGTTTGTTTGTTTTTTTTTAGTTTAAAAAAAAAAAAGAATTTAAAAAAATCAGAGTTTTATTCTGTAGAATGATTTTTCTTTTTGTAATTTTTTTTTTTTTTTTTTTAATCAAATTTGTCAAGCCCTGACTTAAAACATGAACAAAACAAAATTCAATTAGTTGCACAGATGGGGGAAACTAATGTAAAATAGAAAGCAATGGTCTTGGCATAACCAGGAACATTGGTGCTTTCGAGACTTGGATCTTCATCACTAGGGCAGTTATTTAAAATATATTGTTTAGAACAGGTCCAGTGGGTATGGCTTGACAAAATACGCAGTCCTGGCAAATGTTGGAAGTCTTGTAGCAAATGTAGGCAAATCTAGAAAAAGTTAGGGCTGAGCTAAACACCACTTCCAGATGCATCATTGAACACTGTGACTATATATAAAAAAAAGCTTTACAGTTGAACTCAGTCAGGACACCTCTTAGCTTCAGCTGATGGGACGTGAGCTATAAAATGTCCCAGTGCTTAGCATTAAATTAGTCATCAGCACTAGGATTAATTTGGTACAATCTGTTGCAGCTTTAGGGATAAAGACCATGGTCATTGTAAATCCAAAGTGTTCAACTATGGAATTTATGTGTAGGTGCATGTAGAATATACGTGCATAGAATAGTGTATCCCAGGTCACTACATTTTTTTCCGTGCAGTACAGCAATGTTTTTTTAGTTTTATAATTCCTTTCTCTTTCAATTTTTATTGTTGTATTTTTAGTCATTGTTACAGTAGATTCATCTGCTAGTTTATTCCATCATAGAATTTGGTGTTTTTTGTATTTTTAGTAGTTTTATTGATTCTCTTCTTTTGGATAACACATGCCCTGTCCTTTCACAAAGCAGGTAGCAAAAGTATTTTCCTGCTGAATGACCATTATTATTATTTCAGTATATCTCACTCACTGGGGAATATGTAGAGATATATTACTGTTTCCATGTTGGGAACTCGCCACTTTTGACTGAAGGACCTGGGTTTAACAGCTAACTACTAGGCCTCTGGGCTCAGTGCGGGTTCCTTATTGTAGCAAGATTGGTGTATAGCTCCACTTACACCCCTAATACTATGATGGAATTCTCTTCTCTTTTAAATTGAGAATTGCTTGATTTTATTTGTTTATTAGTACTTACACTCCATAATAGCAGAAAAAGAATGCGCACTTTATTGAACTTTTGTAATTAATTGTATCATAAGTGCACATTACTTCATAACTGATACCACTTCATACCACTTTCTACTATTTAATAAAACTGTTCTTGCCAAACATTGCAAAGCACTGTACACTGCATTATGCAAAAAAAACTATTATCCTACCCCTTTTTTTTTTTATATTTGAAATTCTCAATAAACTTATAAACAGTTTTAAACATATTCAACTAATTTACACAAATGTCAACCAACCTACCGGTCTCAAGCTGATAGCATAGTGACAGTACAATAATCTCTTGAAATCTTCTCTCTGCTCATATTGTGCCACATACAAAAGAAGCTAAACATAAAGATGGCTTCCATATGCCAGTATTATGGGATAGCAGGAGTTTTCAGTACAAAGCACAACTTATTAACTAGAATCTGATGATTCAATATATAAAAACTGATCAAATGTTTTGGACACAGAATTACAATATTGTGTTTCATTATTCATTAGTCACCAAGAAAAAAAAATATACATTTTTTTTTTTTCTTTTCAAAACATGGCTTCAGTTAAAAAAAAAAAAAAAAAAAAAAAAAGTAACTAGTTAATCCTGAGCCAGGCAGAGGAGCATGCAATTTTACGAGCGAAAAGTAGGGCAACCTTATTGCAATATGTTATTACAATTATGCTAGACTTAATGAATTCAAGCCATTGGCAGAAACATCTCATCGGTTTCCATGGCTATTGGTCCACTTTTCAAATCTTTGACTCGGATTTGACCTTTATAAATAGCCATCATAGTCCATTAATAAGGTCCATTGTGTGAACAAAAAAGATTGACCACTTGATATCTTAAAGTACAACGATCGGCAAAATGTTAACTTATGTTTAATTGAAACAACAGATCAAGTGTAGATGTTGTCAAAAGGATACAAATAAAGAACCGTATTGGCCCTTGGTTTCCTATATCTCTATAGGAGGATGATTTGAGGATGTAAAGCACTTTACAAAGCTGATTTATTTGTATTTTAATTTAATTTAAGCATTTCTATTTAAAATGTCTACACTTGATGCAATCTTTTAATTAAATGTAAAAGAAAATTAAAATTGCCAACTTGTGCACTTTAATACTTTCAAAATATATCATGTGACCTGTGAGTGTGGATTATTTGTTTTATTGAACCTATTTAGAATTTTACACCTACATTTATGTTATTTTCCCAACCTCTGGAATTTTAAATTTACATCAGACTTTGTTTTTTCATTTATTTTGTAAAAGCTTGGATGAGATTGTCTGTCTACATAATAGTGGCTCAGTTCTCTCAGTTATATTAATATCTTTGAACAGTCTGTGGAATATTTAGCCTCAGACAGTGCTTTGTGGGGATCACAGGTGCTATAAAATCTGTAGTTATAATGTCTTATTTCCTGTGATCTCCTCTTCCTCCCCCTCAACTATTACTCTCCATGCTTCCCTCCCCCACTCTACCCCCATCAACTGCAGATTTAGTTATGCATAGACAACTGTAGCAGAAAATCTAATTTGATGATTAGCAGAACTGCCAGGATCACTTCATGTCAAGAGATGCTATCTCTCTGCTTTCTCACTGATTAATCCCTCTCACAAAACAGCTGCAATGAACTTGCCCCTAAGGGCTGAGTGTAGCCATCAATATATCTCTCTGCAGTGTCCCACCTATTGAAAACTGTCAGGGCTGGCAAAATGGCACATACCTTTGTTATACCTTCATCCATATAACCTGTGCTTTTTTGGCGCAGGCATTATATTTCCCTTTCCCGGCCCCCCCAAACGGTGTAATGCTCCTGTCATTTTTCTCAAATATTTCTTTCTTGTTCATCTGGATTACTGTGTAAATTTTAATGTAGGATTATACCATCTGAGAAGTTAGTCTGTGCCCAGGGAAAAAAATAGACAGCTGCCAAAGGCACCAAGCTACAGGGGGCACTTTGCTGAGCCCATCCATGCCAAATAGGAGAAAAGGAGTTTGGAGAGGAAAACCAAATTACAGTTCGACAAGGGCACCAATCCCCTTGGGCTTGCCCTGTGAGAAGTATTCTGCTGGAATATTCAGGGCTGCTAATTTGTCTTTATAAAACGGTACAAATTACACATATTAAACAGTTCTTTCCTTTTTTAGATTCTTTTTGCACATTTTATTTTTTCACCTGCCTAATTTAATTTTGGTGACAAAACTCCTCTCCAATTTTGTAAATAAACTGTAGCATCAATAATGAATTATACAGACTCATTAATCAAGAACACAGTGCTTCTATTGTTATTTCAAGTGATTACTTTATTATTTGGTTAATTATTAACCCCTGACCTATCTTAATCACCTGATTGTCAGAGAGGCCAGTTGTAGGTTACTGGTTCATATGGTTTGTGAAGGGATTAAATATGCATTTGGCTTTTACTGAAAGCACCGTTATTAACTCCTTCCCTGTCAGAGTATAGTTACATTTGCAGTAGAATTTTTTTTTTTTTTAATCTAGCATAATGACTAATGGTTCTGTATCTGATTGTACAGAGGTTTGGTAGGTTGAGGGAGCTGTAAATTCATTGAATTGTTGAAGAGCATCAGTCCAGGGGAGAGTTTCATTAACAAATATATTTTTTAGAAAACTATTTTATTGAATTGCAAGGAATGGGGGGAGGGACAGATATTCATATAAACCGGACAGAAAATCTATTTTTTTTTTTATAAACTAGGACACATATTTGCAACTAATTAACTTTTTTAAAGGAATAAAAAAAAAAAACTTAAAAAATGCATTTTAAAATGTTGACTTTTTTTTTTATTTATCCCCAATGTATATTCGTTTTTTACATTTTTTATTATGTGTATAAAAATATTGTTTATGGAATGTGCAGTGAGTACATTTTAGATTTTCAGCTTTATATGTACATTGCAAGATCACATCTGTTCTTGTATGTTTGCAGTGTCAACAAATATGTAAAGGTTTTCCTTTATATATCTGTGTATACTAGCACACTAAGTGTGAATGTATTGATATGCTATACATATGTATGTGTTGTGAGGCAGGGTTGATCCTAGGTTCATCTGGGTGAAGGTTTTTTTTTTTTGGCATTCCCATGTCTTACTAACACCTACTCTTTGCAAATGTCCATTTCAGACATGCCCACTCACTCACACACACACAGGGCCGATCCTGGGCGGGTGCACGGGGTGCACCGCGCCCAGGCGCACCGGGAGGAAAGGCGCTCCGTTGAGCGCCTTTCTCCCTCATTCTGGAGGTGCGGCCCGCAGGTGAGCGCCTGCGGTCACCGCACCTCCTAATCTCATTACAGCGCGACGGGTGCAAGCTCCGCCCCGTCGCGCTGTCTGATTGCCGGATGTCTCTGGTGACATCCGGCAGAAGATCTGAATGACGGTGTTCTGCCTCCTCTGCAGACACCGTCCGGAAATGTCCTCCTCCCTCCAGGGAGGGGGACCGATAGTAAAAACGAGTTTTTTTTGTTTTGTTTTTTAAATTAAAAGAATTGTGTGTGTGTGTGTGTGTGTTTCAATGTGTGTGTGTGTGTGTGTGTGAATGTATGTAAGTGTGTGTGTTTCAGTGTGAATGTGTGTTTCACTGTGTGTGTGTGTGTGTGTGTGTGTGTGTGTGTGTGTGTGTGTGTGAATGTAGTAAGTGTGTGTGTGTGTTTCAATGTGTATGTCTGTGTGAATGTATGTAAGTGTGTGTGTGTGAATGTGTTTCAGTGTGTGTGAATGTGTTTCAGTGTGTGTGAATATGTGTTTCAGTGTGTGTGAATGTGTGTTTCAGTGTGTGTGAATGTGTGTTTCAGTGTGTGTGTGTGTGTTTCAGTGTGTTTCACTGTGTGTGTGAATGTATGTGTGTGTGTTTCAGTGTGTTTCACTGTGTGTGTGAATGTATGTGTGTGTGTTTCAGTGTGTTTCACTGTGTGTGTGAATGTATGTGTGTGTGTTTCACTGTGTGTGTGAATGTATGTGTGTGTGTTTCAGTGTGTTTCACTGTGTGTGTGAATGTATGTGTGTGTGTTTCAGTGTGTTTCACTGTGTGTGTGAATGTATGTGTGTGTGTTTCAGTGTGTTTCACTGTGTGTGTGAATGTATGTGTGTGTGTTTCAGTGTGTTTCACTGTGTGTGTGAATGTATGTGTGTGTGTTTCAGTGTGTTTCACTGTGTGTGTGAATGTATGTAAGTGTGTGTGTGAATGTGTGTTTCACTGTGTGTGTGAATGTATGTAAGTGTGTGTGTATGTGTGTTTCACTGTGTGTGTGAATGTATGTAAGTGTGTGTGTGAATGTATGTGAATGTGTGTTTCACTGTGTGTGTGTGTGTGTGTGTGAATGTGTGTTTCACTGTGTGTGAATGTATGTGTGTGTGTTTCACTGTGTGTGAATGTATGTGTGTGTGTTTCACTGTGTGTGAATGTATGTGTGTGTGTTTCACTGTGTGTGTGTGAATGTATGTAAGTGTGTGTGTGAATGTATGTGTGTGTGTGTGTGTTTCACTGTGTGTGTGAATGTATGTGTGTGTGTGTTTCACTGTGTGTGTGAATGTATGTAAGTGTGTGTGTGAATGTGTGTTTCACTGTGTGTGTGTGTGTGTGTGTGTGTGTGTGTGAATGTGTGTTTCACTGTGTGTGTGTGTGAATGTGTGTTTCACTGTGTGTGTGTGAATGTGTTAGAATGTGTTTTTCTCTGTGTGAGTCAATGTGTGTTACTGTCTGTGTAAGTGTGTGTACATAAGTGTGACTGTGTGTATTGCTCTGTGTGTGTATAAGGGTGTCTGTGTGTATTGCTCTGTGTGTGTATAAGGGTGTCTGTGTGTAATGGTGACTAAATGTGTTCAGTAAAATGTGTTCAGTAAGGGGCCCTGAAATTCCTAGTGGCAGCCCTGACTAAGTGTGTCTGTGTAAGTGTGACTGTGTGTATTTATACATGACCCTGTGCGTAAGTGTGGGTGTGTATGTATGCAGGGCAACTTTTAACTGGTTAAAGGGGCCACCGCTGCCCACTTGACAGTCCCCATCCAGTCGGCAGCTATTTCCCGCCTCCTGCACTGCACTCTGAGTGTGCATAGAGGGAAGACTGTGCGGAGGAGACACGAAACAGCAGCAGCAAGGTGAGTACTGGGGAATGGGGGGAGGGGGTAATGCTTTTCTTGGGAAAACTGGTGGTGGCATATTAATGGACAAACTGACACTGGCATATTAGTGGCCAAACTGACACTGGCATATTAATGGGCAAACTAACTGCTATATTATTGGATAAACTAACTGTGGTATGTTAATGGGCAAGCTATCTGTGGCATATTAATGGGCAAACTGGCTGTGGCATATAAATAGGCAAATACACAGGATTATGAGGAGGGAGAGACATACATGTGAGTTATGAAGAGAAAGAGACAGCAGACATGGGTGTATAGAAGGAGAGACAGACATGCAGAAAAAAAGACCACCATGGGGAGCATGAGTAACAGAAAGATAGACATGGAAAAATATATGGGGTATGAAGGGAGAGATATACATGAGGGTATGAGTGGAGAGAGATATACATGAAGGTATGAGTGGAGAGAGAGTTATATATGAGGGTATGAGTTGAGAGAGAGAGAGTTATATATGAGGGTATGAGTGGAGAGAGAGTTATATATGAGGGTATGAGTGGAGAGAGAGAGAGATACATGAGGGTATGAGTGGTGAGAGTTATACATGAGGGTATGAGTGGAGAGAGAGAGATACATGAGGGTATGAGTGGAGAGAGAGAGATACATGAGGGTATGAGTGGAGAGAGAGAGATACATGAGGGTATGAGTGGAGAGTGAGAGATACACAAGGGTATGAGTGGAGAGAGAGAGCCACATGAGGGTATGAGTGGAGAGATACATGAGGGTATGAGTGGAGAGAGAGTTATACATGAGGGTATGAGTTGAGAGAGAGTTATACATGAGGGTATGAGTGGAGAGAGAGAGAGTTATATATGAGGGTATGAGTGGAAAGAGTTATATATGAGGGTATGAGTGGAGAGAGAGAGATACATGAGGGTATGAGTGGAGAGAGAGAGATACATGAGGGTATGAGTGGAGAGAGAGAGATACATGAGGGCATGAGTGGAGAGAGAGAGAGAGATACATGAGGGCATGAGTGGAGAGAGAGAGAGAGATACATGAGTGTATGAGTGGAGAGAGAGAGATACATGAGTGTATGAGTGGAGAGAGAGAGATACATGAGGGTATGAGTGGAGAGAGAGAGATACATGAGGGTATGAGTGGAGAGAGAGAGATACATAAGGGTATGAGTGGAGAGGGAGAAAGACATGGCGGTATGGGAAGAGAGAGACAAGTGAGTGACTGACTTGGTGGAATATTATTTATTGCTCCTTGTGTACTTCTTTTCCAATGATGCTCAGCCAGACTAATGGGAGACTTTGGCTGGTTGGACATCATGGGAACTGTAGTTAAAACTGCTAGCCAGCAAAAAGTCTCCCATGTTGATGGCTGAGCATCATAGACATAAATAAAACCACTACACTGTTTTACTGCCAAATAAATATCTTTATTTAAAATAAGAGCTCTTGTTGGTCCTTCATCTAAAAATAAAGTTTGTGCTCTCCACAAGAATCCCCCCACCCCAATAATGAAAAATTGGTATGCCTGGAACATACATGTGTAAAGGGGAGGGGTTTATCATATAGCCACGCCCACCTGGGGGCGCCAAAAAAAATCCTGCACCCAGGCGCCCGTGACCCTAGGATCGGCCCTGCACACACATACTTGCAAACCTGCCTCACACTCCCATCCTACCACTCACTAAGACAAATACGTGCAAACCCATCTTCCTCACACGCTCATCCTGTCACTAAGACACACAGTCTCTCTCACACTCCCATCCTGCCATACTATGTGTGTGTGTATGTATGTATGTATGTATGTATGTATATATATATATATATATATATATATATATATATATACATGTTTGCAATTCTGCTAACAATCTACAGATTTGTTTTTAATCATTTAATTCAATGTGTTGTATTTTTCCTTTGCAAAATAGAATAACTGATTATTTAGGGCTTTACTCATGAAAAAGAGAACTGCAAGGAAATGAGATGAAAATTTCAAATCTAAGGCAAATTTGAGAGAGTTGTAAGAAACATTTCCAACACTGCACACAAAAAGCGCTTTAAAAAGAGTGAAACTCCATGTGACTACTAGGAGAAAATGTGTTTAATCACAATGCTATCATCTAATATTTTATTTATTTTTATTTTCACGCTTGATTGTCGCATTCAGTATGAATAGTCATTATAATGATTTTACTGTTGACAAAAAATGCTGTGCTTAAACATTATTTACCTCCAGCTAGGTGCTCAATCGCTGTCTCCAAATGGGATTGTTAAGTTTTTTTTCTTATACACTTCAAGAAGAGAGAAGGAGTTGTTGTGTGGAACAGATCTTCCTCCGCTACCATTAATCCACCTACCACCATTATTATTTTTTTTCTCAGTGGCAGGGTCACTTAAATGCTTCACGTTACCCGCCCCACTGCACTGAAAGTGGTGGTGACCACTTATGTTTATGTCCTCCTCCTTTGTGGGGAACAAGGAGCCCAGTGGCCCGCGTGAGCCAGCGCAGTGCTGCCTTCAATTATTCTGACGGCAGCATCGGCTTACTCTGGTTATGTGGTGCTCACTGGTCTCTGCGTCCACCTTCTTCCTCCGCTACATGCCATCCGGGCGTGTTGCACCAAGTGAGGAAAAATATTTGTGTATATAAATGGAAAGTATCTGTATATGTGTTAAAAGGACAGTGACTTTTTATTAAATAACTAAGCAACAGCAAAGCAAAAATCTTCTGAGCAAAAATTTGAGTTAAATAAAGATGCATTTAAAAAAAAATAGTTTAAAAATGACACTATACAGCGCAAACAAGGTTCAATTATATTCTTTGATTAAAGCATTTATTTAAAATATCTACACTAGATACAATCTTTTGAATTTATTCGTGGTTAGAGTTGTCCTATAATATTTCACAGAGATTTTAGAGTTGTAGGAAATAAAAATGATTTCCTTTTACGTGTAAAATCTTGTTATGAGCATAAGTCATGTCTTTAAAGGGTCAGTAGGACATCATAAGTAATGCACTTTTTACATAAGAAAAAGCATAGTGCATATTTACTCATTTAGTTAGTTTAGAAATACCTATTTTCAGTGTGTGTGAATAGCACCATTATTTAGGTGTCTGGTTCTGCACACCCACAGAGCACTAACATAAACACTTCACAGAACCATGCAGTCTAATAATATCACCTCCCACTATTGTTTAAATCCGTTGTTGTGCTAAGGCCTTAGGGATGTGTATTGAGAACTGATGAGAAAAGCAACATCCACAATATGCAGAACCTGATCCAAGGAATGTCGCAGTCAAAACATTTCTATTGAGTGAAAACATGCAATCATGCAAAACATAGATTTACACGACACAGCGTAAGCCTATGTAAAGGACGGTCATGATGATTGTTGCATAAAACAAATGTGTGTTGGGTCAGCACCACCGGAGGGGGGGGGGGGGGGGGGACAGTACCTGATAAATCCTAGGAGACAGAAGGCCATTGCTCTAAAAATCCATACTGCTAACTTTTTGGATTGTTTTACATAAAGCTCCATAACAGTACCATTTTGATGGCTACTAAGAATATCCAGCCAGCTTCTGAAATGGTATATTGACTCTTGGAGTAGTGGAGAAGAACATATTTATAAGCAGAATACAAATAGGAGGGCATAGCCTTATATAAGGTCAACTTTTTAAAGTAATATCAGAAATTATTACTTTACGGAGAGGGTTGTAGATGCATGGAATAGCTTTCCATCAGCAGTGGTAGAGATTAATAATGTGAAGGAAAGTAAGTACAGGAACGTATGATAAACATTAGACTATCCTGAATATAATATTAGGTCAGGGACCAAATAATGTATCAAACTTTTTCAATAGGTAGCAATATGGGCCAGCTACATTTGTGAAATTGTCTCTGTAGGGCCTACTCAATAAAGAGAATTGCAGTGAAATTAGACGGGAGTAGCTGAGTTGGTAACATTGTCCCATTCAGAGAGACTCTGCAACATTGGCCTAAAGTTTGAAATTCCCATCTCAATTCCCTGTAATTCACTCTTTATTGAGTAGATTCTTCTACGTTCATTTGACTGTTACCCTATTTTGTTGTACAGATCTGTGACATTTTGCTGGTGCTCTGTATAATTAACCATAAAGGTTTAGTGTAGAGAAACTTCAGAGCCTTTGCCCTTTTCCTCCCTGGGTAACTGGTGAAGTAAAGAAAAGATAAAAAGAAAAAAGGTGGGAAAAATAAATGTAAAGAAGTAAATGAGCAGCTCTTTAGAAAATGTACTGCAAACTCTTCCATTTGCCTTTGAGAGAGAGAGAGAGAGCGGGAGGACAGATGGAATTTAGACAGGCGTTTAGAGTAATTACTCTG
Source organism: Pelodytes ibericus (assembly GCA_036172795.1). Classification (NCBI taxonomy): domain Eukaryota; kingdom Metazoa; phylum Chordata; class Amphibia; order Anura; family Pelodytidae; genus Pelodytes; species Pelodytes ibericus. The sequence goes on from CM069860.1 coordinate 111,224,801, forward strand.
TAACGAGGATTTTGTTGTGAAATTAGTATCTTAAGGAGGTGGTGGAGATATCTTTCAAAGGATGAATACCTCATTAAGAATCTGAATAAAGAAAATAGGAAAGTGACGGTTTACAATTGGTGCTCAGCAGACACCTGCCTGCTTTAAATAACAGCTTTGTCCTTCGGCTTTTAAAAACTTGTATCAGTTTTGCTGAACTGCTTTTGTTTAAGTGATACAAATCGCTTGTGTTTTGCATAGCGTGGAAAGTCTGTAATTTCAAAAATGTGTGTCACGGGGAAATTAGCACTTCTGTTTGCAAGTTTATAATGCCTCAACATGAGCAAATGTATTATGTACTAGTGGGTAAAGTGGCACTTACAAAGCTGCTTTTAGTGACTACAATATATGTTTTATATGTATAGTGAAGGAGAAAGGATCAGGTTACTTCACTTGATTGCCCGCTGTTCTTACTGTACAAGAAAAGTAATGGGTAGATTTTCTGAACTGCCGAGTTAGGGGGCAGTTCTTTTAGGCAAAGTATAAAAAAAAAAAATATATACTAAAACAGATGAAGTTATTCACTCTAAGGTGAGTTGAGATGGACATGTCATCTCACAGGTTAAACTATACATAGCGTAGGGACAACCTAGTGAGTTTTTCCTGCAAGAAGAATAGAATTGACCCTGCGTAATGCATTGTTTAAATCTTCTTCAGTATTGTAACAATGCATTCATTATGTAGGGTTAATTGAGCGATTCTTTCCCTCAGAAGACATAGAGGTATATTTATGTGCCTCATCTGTCTTACCGTCTATCTCATAAATTCTACACATTTTTGTCAACCTCCTGCTGCCGATCCCTTGTTCAGTTGTGTTTTTTCTATTTTAAAATTATAGGAATACAAAAAAATAATAGTTTAGTATTTGCTAGTTAGAAATGCACATATTGCGGCACTATATGCAAACTAATCCTGCTCCTATTGAACGAGTTACTGGGACAAGTTAACCTATATATTAAATGTACAAACTTGCCCTTAAAAGGACAACTAAACTTTTTTTTTTTAACTTCGTGTTTTATAACACTGAGTCAATAATTAACTTAATTGAACTTATTGATTGGGGGGTTGACTTACTTTGTACTTTATTTCATTCAGAGAGCTCTCAGCCCCTCTTACTTTTATTCCTGACCTTTTGGCTTCGTTGTGTCACCAACATGAATGAGCCAAGGGGCTGAATGTGGCATCTGAATTTGCACTCGGCAATGCAATTTGGAAGATTCCCAGCAGAGCACTGTTGGCATGATCTATTGAGACTTCTAAACGACAGCAGAATAAATGGGAACTACATTTCCCTTGATTCTGTGGCGGAGGAAGCCTCAATCGTCCATGTGTGTGCAAAGTTCACTGGCTGGCATCTTCCAAATTGCATTGCTGACACAATTGTTTCAGATGTAACATTCATAGGGCCTTATTTAGCAAGACAAAACTGGTGCTATTTCAGGGCATAAGTGCTAAAATAGTAGTAAAAACCATGTCAACCAATGAAATTCTATAGCAGTTTTCTCCAAATGTAGCACTTTTTTGAAATAGCACCTTTTTTTGCCTTGATAAATGTGGCCCATAAAGTCCAACTTTTAAGTTGGACTCAGTGTTGTAAAACAAATTTTCTTATCTTAAATCCTTTAAATGTAGATATTACTTGTCATGAGGCTTCACTTTTCCTGACATAAATTTTCATTTTGTAGACCCAATTTGAATACCGTAGAACATGCAAATAATAACATAATACATAATAGGACCATTTATTGTGAACTTTGACCTTTTTTTATGGCAGCTGGAATAGTTTTCTTGCATGGCAAGCTTGGGAGGAGGGCTCTCTACCTCATGGATCAGTCTGTTGTACCCTTCTTTGCTCTGTAACAAGTGCTGCATACACTGTTGGCGCTATATAAATCGGGGTTAGTTTATTTAGATTTGAAAGATTTCACCGTGCCAGCATTCATTCCATTATTGCATTTTAACCCATTGCTGTCATGGCTCATAAAATAGTTGAGTGCTTAAGGACACGTGAAAGCAAAGTGTCACATGTTCCCTTGTGTCGTGCTTAGGAGAAGGAAATGGTGTTTATCTGCAATTACCAGAGACTGAAAATGTTGACTTAAAAGTAAATTGCTCAGGGTTATGCCAGGGTGCTCAGCTGTCTGTGAAAAGATGTGTCTAAAAGTGACATTCTTTTTTGTTATATACTAGACCTGCACAACCCTCCAATAACTGCAATATTTAGGTATTCACATTCTCATTCTACTACTGGAAGTGTTATTGGCCCAAATTAATATTAACTCACAAAATTGCATATCAGACATTGTGCTCTTGAATTGCATCAGTACATTGTAAGAAAAAAAGAAAATACAATAGAGCACACACACTGTGCTCCCATAGACACAAACTAATTTTTGTGACCAATTGGGGCTGGTAAAAAAAAGAAAACAACATTTTTTTTTAAAATAGTGCTGCAAGCAACAGAATAACAAAATACAACGTAATCCTAAAGCAAAAGGGTTTTCTGCAACACAGTTTTGTTATTTTACAAAAACATTTTTTAACAGCCATCCGGTCATATACTAGCTGGGTGGCAACCCTAAACAGAGGCAATGTTTACAGTGGACTTTTTTATAGCAGATTATTGGCCTGTCCTAGTCACATGACTCTGCTCAGAAGTGTTCTTTATCAATGTATTAATTGTGTTGATGTCATACCGCCCCTGTAATTTGTTTTATAAAGTGGTATTGAACGCTAGCAGAGGTTAAGTTGATTTCTCTGTGTGTGCATACATATTTATAGGTATTGTTTTATTTGTGCTGTGATCCAACATGATCCACCATGATCCACATGGCACTGATCGGGGGCATCCCGACAGCTTCTCCTAAAACAGGGATACAAAGTAGGCAAAGTAGGAAGGGGGGGGGGGGGGGGGTTCTGGAGTACTTCCAATACATCCCTGACTGCAGTCCTGTTTATGTGTATGTGTGTGTTTGTGTGTCCTTTTTGTCCTAGACATATAGAATTATTAAGCAGATAATCTACACCTGCAGTCAAATCTCCTATGTTGGTCCTTGTTCTTTTGTTCTCTTCTTTTGCATACTAAGGATAACCCGTGTGTCTGTTACAATTTCTGTAAATTGTTGCATTTATATAAATACTAGTGGAGTGTTATATCACTCGTGCTTTTTTTTGTATAATAGCTTTTTTTCACATTTCCCAGAAACCTAACACTTTTTTTTTCTTTACACATTTACCAACAATCCATTTAAATTACCCAAAGGCAGGATTTTACAGTTGTATCCAGTTTAAACAGAATCTAATAAGGCATGTACGAAAAGGTCATGTATATTTAAATAGACACAGGCTGCAAACTACGGTTTTTAGTCTGGTTGCAATTGAGCTTAAAGGAGTATCACTAAATTTCCCCAATTCTCTCATTGATATTTAAAGGGACTCTCTCATCTAAATATTATTTATACTGTGTATGAAGAGAATAAAAAATACCAAAAATGTTCTATTCATTGTGTTAGCGGAAATTGATGCAAATGCATAAATTAAGAGGAAAAAAATGTAAATGTGTATGTGATGTCTCCTTATTTATGACCACTTGTGGCTTGATATACAAATTAACTACCTTTCAATAAAAAATGTGTACTTTGCATATCAAGCCACAGTGTTATGATGTCATAACTAGGGGACAACACCGAAACATTTAAAATATATTTTAGGGTATTCCTGCTTATGGTGTAAGCCATCACAGAATTCCAAGGCAACAGGCTGTACTGCATGTTATTGACCACTGCTCCTGGTCTTCCAGAGCCCAGGATCTACCTTACAGAGTTTTTTTTTGTGGTTATTGCATGTGTGTGGAGTCGTTTTCTGTTTTATATTTTAAGTTCACATTTTGCACTGATTGGACTTGTGCTGACTGGATAAGTTATCCTACAAAATGTCATTCTTACATATTTCAACTAGTATCACTGCATAAACAGCTGCTCTGCACACTTGGTTGCCATAAGAACTGTAAATAATTAATTGACCAGCTCAGGATATAAACATATAATACACTAGAACCTTGAGATTTAGCATCAGGCTAGTTTTTTTTTTTTTTAATCAAATCCTTCCCCTTGGACACTAGTAACTTACACAGTTACTATGCCTACACCGACTAGGCCTAGGGCGTCAGACTCAAGGGGGCGGCAGCAGACTGAAGAAGGGGACAGTAGATGAAGCGCTCCCGCTGTTGGTGGTACTTCCTCCCTCACTACCTTGCACTGTCTGCACAGGAATCTGGGCTGCCCCCACTAAAGCACTAGCAAGCGATATAGTGCAATGGAAAGTAATGTGGGGGCAATCTGGCACTGTTTTAAGGACTTGATCAAATGATGGAAACAATTATTTAAGATTTTTTTTAGTTACATGCTTTTTTTGTTATGCCATTGATTTTGTTATGGAGTAGAAGGACCAGTCTATGCAACATTGAATACTGATAAAAGAAGCATGTGCATGAGGAATACAATGGACATAAAATGCAACCCAGATTATCTGTTGTTTTCTCTGAGCTATATGGGACCAATTACACTGGTAACCTTTTTTGCTAGTAAGGTCAGAGTCTAGTGTTAGCCGTTTTTAAGTAGGAGTTGGTTTACACCTCCTATGTAGTAGCCCAACTTCAACTCAAGGGCAATGTGCATTGTGATCAATGTATTACTTTTCTGTGAAGATTGCACAGCTGTGACTGCAGACATGCTCATTGGCTGTGTGTTTGCTATCCCCATTTGATTGGTAGAGCACTCAAACATTAGGAAATGGTTTAATGGTTTATTTTTTCCTTTGGTTTTCTCCTTATAGTGTAACCATCTGCCCAGCTGACAACAAACTACTTGTAACCATGCTGGCCTGCCTTCAGAGAACCCAAAATCCTCCAGTAAAGCACCTGATATGTGCAAACAAGGGACTAGAACCTCGAAAGTGTAAGTATAATCAAGGTCATTTTCTGAACAGACCCCAATTCTAAAATACATGTCACATTAATGGCAGCAAGATCTTGGCATAATTGTAATAACCGCAAACCTTCTGACTGTGCAAATGTTAATGTTGGTTTTAAAGCAAAATTTGGTTATCAAAAATATATATTTGCCTTTAAACTCAGTCTAATTCCACTAGGAATCAGAAGGACTGGTCTGTAAAGTAGTTGGGTATTTCTTATTCAGTAATCTGTTGCTCTAATAGAATCTTAGTAATCCCTGCTGATATCCGAGTGGCAGTATACAGGTCATATTTGGGATATGGCCCCTATGTTTGTTAAAAAGACCATAGGCTTTAATGTATTCATTAATCATGTCAGCCCTTCACCACCTGAGGCTTCTGTATAGTATTATGCTCCCGGCATTAAAAAAAAAAAACCCTTCAACAATACTGCAGTACTTTAAAGTGCGTTGGAGGTTAGCAAGAGACATGCTGTTGGCAGGAGCTAAAGATTTTAAAAAGTGGTATTAGTGGCACCTTACATTTGTGACTATTTTCTGCTTGCTTAATGTATCCGTTTCTCGGTCTATGTTGCTTAGCCTAAGAGTCTGTGACATATCCAGGCTGAAGCCAAGCATATTGTGATGTAAATATGTTCTCTATTATTAGACTCACTGATATCTACTTCTTATTGTTCCATAAAAAAAAAAATCGCCAAAACCTGAAAAGATGTATTTCATGAATAATGACAACTCTTGGACAGGCTGTAACGCAAACACAGATTTAATTAATGACATTCGCTGGAGTGACCTTTTAATAAACCATGAATGGCATAACTAAATGTGTTTACATCTTAGGTTTGCCTGAAAGCAATTTATTTTTCTGAATCCATATATATTTAAAGAGATCCAATTGCTTGCACTTGTTTATATGTACATCCTGGTAGAAAGATGTTAGCCATTTTGTACTGGGCTGGCTGTGGATATGTTTATGGAAACAAACATACATGTGACAAATTATATATAACAACGTTTATTTAGTTGTAGATCCAAATTCTTTTTCTTGAGAAGATTCTAGTGGAAGTTCTTTTTCTTGAGAATATACTATCACAGGCAATAAGGTGAAAAGATAAGACCTCCACATTTTGTCTTAATAAAAATGTAAAAAAAATTGCCCTGTCCTTGCTGCCAGGCTCTCCTTCAGAAGATTCAGGTTATGTAGGTGAGGAAATGTTGCCAAAATTACCCCCATATTGGTCAGTCAGAGTACCAGTCTAACAGACGAGCCCTTCCTAATACCCCTCTTGGTGGAAAAATAAGGGAGCAGCTGCACCCTTCCCATAAGCTCAGGCTGGAGAAAATATGTGTCCTGGTGCTTGGTTTTGCCTTAACTTAAAAAGCAGGTTAAGTGTATAGTAATTTTTAAGGTTTGCCAATATTGTCCCTTTAAGGGAATTTGCTTAGGACTGGGATATAATGTGATGCAACCTGATCTCTGTGCAATCAGATCTTGTAAGTATTTAGTTAAGAACCATCGCACTCACCCCTTCTTTTTAAGTCTAGTCACAATCTACAAAACAAAAAGTGGCCAGAAGATATATAAAGAATGAAAAATTGGTTGTCATAAAAATATACATCCCAAAAAGCCACGTTATCATGAATTCCCCAAATTTAGTTACTTTCACAGCCCATAAAGTTACAAGATGTCATTTCATGGGCGGCTAAACCAAACATCAAAACGGTGAATCATTAAAAAGTCCATTTGAAAGAACCCCTGGCTTCATTTTTCCTATTTGATTTGTGAGTGAAATATATAGTCAAATAATATAGGATTTACTTGGCCGCCATTTTTTCCTCATGTTTCTGCTCAAATTGTTGCACATCTTTTTTGTCCTTTGAGTCTTCTGGTTCAAGGAGTGAGAGTGTTACTACGGTTGCTGCATTAAGTAATTGTCACTGGGTGGGACACGGATACTATGCTTGCCATTTTTGGCCTCATAACTTTTGCATGCTGCCTTGCAGGATGTACAAGTCATGTGACCAGACGGTTCCATGGTTCTGTTGTATCCATTACTTGATTAGTTAATTGATTTCCTTCTGGTTACATATGACTTCTACATACTGCAAGGCAGCCTGCAAAATTGAAATGTGGCCGGTAAAAAATGGCCGAGGTGGCAACACTAACGGATACTGGTGTTTTCCTGGTTGTTAATTAACTCCGCTTTAGTGTACAGGAAAATTGAAATTTTCCTTGGGCACGTTGAACTGGATAATGGGCGTGGGTTTGCTAGAAATGTATTATTGAACAGTATTTAAAAACTGCTAAACAACTTTAAAAATTATCAACAGAATGTTCAAAGAGTTTTTATACAAATTTAGATATTTCTATACATCACCATTATATACATAAATATATATCTATACATATATGTGTGTGTGTATAACGGTGAATGGCAAATTTTTGATGATGAAGTCTATTTAATCTGTTACTATTCAGTTGTAGATTGTTAAGTTCCAATAAGAGTTTATCAATGCCGTACATATTGTAACCTTTGCAAGAAATTATTTTCTACAGTATGCTTAACTGGTTTAGTTGAATGAGCACTGGTCCATATGGTCAGCAAAATCATATATAAATAAACCTTTTGCATTAGAGTACGCGCCACATAACATGGAAAAGTTTTTTTTTTAGAAAATAGTATTTTTAATAAATGCACTTCTGTATAGATTAAAATATTATCCTTTAATCCATGCTTACAATTTATATAAAAGGTATGAAGGGTATAAAGCTACATGGTCATTTTATCCTCGTTGGCATGCAAGTGGTTAACAGCCTGCTGTCCATTTCCAGTGACAACAGCTCAGGGAGAGATATATGACAGGGCCTGATAAGGGCCTTTCAGTCATTTCAATGGGACTTATTACAGCTTTCTTTTGTTTAAATTCTGGATTTCATTTATCCCACTCCTTTTAACTATTTATGTCCAAATAGAACATGTGGCCATTAATGTAGTGTACCATTGCTCTGTTTCTTTAAAGAGCCCCTGAAAATGTTTTCTCACTTGCGCTACAATAGACCTTCAAGTGAAAAATAAAGTAGCCCTTGTATGAGGATAAAATGGTGTGTACTTCAAGGAATATGCCATTTATATCGTCTGGCCAGGAGTCTCCATTCTTCATTGTGAAGCAAGAAGACTGATACAGTCCATGAGGCTCTTATTTTTACATATAATCAATAGAGGGGACTCTACTTTGGTATTAACAGTGGATTCGCAGCTGAGTGTGATGAGTCCAGTGGGCAAAGCCTCTAGTGCAGCTGGAGATGATCACACTCAGGAGCCATTCACACCCCTTGCGCTCACCTATTTAGGCAATAGACAGTCCCTTTTAAGGAAGCAACAGTTTTAAGGTTCAGATATGAATGCAGAAAATGTACACATGCAAAATGACCAGAGGGTCTACTCAATAAATAAATAATAGCATGGAATGGAAATGTAGCCGAGTTGGAAATCCTTTCTCAATTCCCTGCAATTCTCTCTTTATTGAGTAGACCCTATAGATCTGCAAGTGCTCTTTTGATATAAATATGTAAAAATTGTTTTTAAAATACAAGTTTGGTCATTTTATTGTGCAAATAACAACATATTGTCAGACATTCCATTCTACCCTTTATTTGACTTGATTTTGTGGGAGAAAATAGATTTTGTATTTGGGTCAAGCTGTGTTTAAAACCAAAGTTATGTCTGGCAGATGACCAGAGAGAAAAGACCTGCTAATAATACCTGCTCACCACATGTCAATACTATTACACCCATCACCAGACATGACCATCTGCTAACAAACAAACTGCACAAACATGTCCACTTTATTATAGTACAGTATATCTGTCAAAACAAACTTCTCATATTATGGTATTTTGCTTAGTTTAATCCTTGTGTGTTTACAAAACCAAACTGTAAACAAACATTGCTTGTAGGTTGAGGCTGCAAAAATGTAGAAAAGCTCATTTAGAAAATGTGAATTAATGCACAGTTTTGGTACATGAAAAGGTATAGTTTAAATATTTAACAAGTTCACTATGGAAACCAGCAGAAAATACGGTTTCTCAACTTTTAGAACTTTCTCCCAGAGTAACATTGTACAAGAAGAAATTACCAGATATTCGAAGCGTGGATTGTTATTATGATAAATCTATTTGTCACAATTGGGGTTCAGAATCTCTGTTTTTCCCTTTGCTTTACACAGGGTGTGTAGGGAAATTGGACTAAAATTAGACATAACTGGGCACAGGTGCATACTCCAGTGCATAGAAAAGGTCTCCCCAGGGAGCTGCTCCACAGTACCATCCATGGGGCAGGCTTTTCTAACATTGTCCTTCCCTTATTATATTGTAACACTAGGGTTACCAAATGTTCTCTCTAAACCAGATTTATTACATTATTTTAACTGTATTTATTCATAAATACAACTTTTCATATTTGTTTTAAAAAATAATTATGGCAGCAGTAGATTAACCTCTGACCCAGTTTGACCCTTGACCTATTATGCTAAGGAAAGACTTGCCTGAGGTAAGCAGACCTACATGTCATATATTGCTCATGCACATAGCTGCCAGGGGACCAATACAAATGTGTATTCCTAAAAGATGACCCTCAATAAAACCTTGTGCCTCAGGGTTGTGTGTGTGTGTGGACATGCCTGTGTCAAGCTTTTTTTTTCTCTCGCTCTCTCTCTAAATCACTTCAAATATTGGTTTCAATCATCCCTTATTGGAAGGCTATTCCATGAATCCACCAATGTTTCCATTCAATAGTATTTCAGTGCATTGTCCCTGACCTTGCTTTCTTACAGCTTCACAGCATAGCCTTTTGTTCTAGCACATTTCTTCTCTGAAAATGCTAATTTGATTTATTTTAAATCCTGGTAACCCACTGCGTTTTAGACCTAAATTAGCACCGCTGATAAACTAATTAGAATTTTTGTGCATGTCGCTATGCAAGTTTTAACCCTTTCACTGCCGGCCGGAGCAAACAACGCAATGCAGAGCAATAAACTTTCGAGCCGGCAGATCCTTCCTGATTCCCTCTGCTGTGTGCACTGCAGGAGCTGTATTTAAATTATATATAAATCATCATCTGCAAATCCATGCGGCCAAATTCATTTCTGTATTGCTCTGTTCAGCAGAGAGGAGCGGGCTTTTCTTTAATTAAATGTCACTTACATACAGTATGCCTTTATTCCTGGGCTACTCTGGTTTCACTTCTGTATATTGATGAATTGGAACTCTACTGCAATCTAAGATAATCTAGATATCTAGAAACAATACAGAGATATATAATGCTGCAATGACAAGATGGTGAAAAAATGGCATTTTGGGATTTTATTCAGCGTATCAGAAATAAATGGCTTATAGTTCGTTAGCAAGGTTTAGAAAAAAATTTTCTTTTTCAACACTTCGGATTCACTCACTCATTTTAGTAGTGTTATTGGCACTCCTGGCATCTGACTAAGCACTGTGACAGGTTATATTTAAAAAGGAGTGAATGTTTATTCAGCATATAGTTGTCTGCTTTGCTTTAATAAATCACAAAGTATAATCAGGGCAAGTCTGCAAAAAAATTTAATACATTTTGGATATATGGTAGATGTTGTGGACTTTTTGGTGTACATAATTTTACAATCGTTACGTTTATAAACTCACATGTATACATTTCTTATGTATAATGCTTGTAATCAATAAGAACATTACTTTTCAGCACGTATGACATATTTGTTTTAGTTTGTTATAGCCATTTGAATGGATATATAGCTTAATGGGAATTTCATGCTTTAAGAATTTGAAGAAAAAAAATCTGATTTAACACTATTATTATGAGTTATACCAAATAAAGCCATTGTGTAATGTGATTGCATAAGGACAATCACGATCAGACTTGTACAATGAAACACTTCTGGGAAGAAAAAAAAAATGGTGATATCTATTTAACACTCCTACTGCCAGTTTGATCAGTACCAGAATCGGCTTCACAAATCTAGAAAAAGGAGCAGCCTATCTGTCAGGGAGAGAAAAAGCATTCTCATATTAAATGGATCGGAAGGGCCCTGCGGCTCGCTGGAGGCAGGCTTAAACCCCCCTCTGTACTGTCATTTAAGAGACAGATCTGCAAATATTCTCTATATTAATATTTCATTTGTCTCTTAAAGACGCAGGCCCACAGTACAGGATATTATGTAAATGATCACTCTTTTAAAAGTAGTAATCTGTCCATCACTTAACCTTTCAAGTTCTGAAACACATACAGGGACATTTCACCCGCATAGCTGGAAATTAGCACGGTAAATTGCCTTTTCTATGGCAAAATATTATATTATGACAGAAAATGGTAATTCAGATTAATAGCCACCATTCATGGTTCATTGACTGTATACTTTTCAGGGTAAATTGCATTTTAATGGAACATTTGGATTGTACCAGTGAAATGTTTTTTTAAAAAAATCAATGCGATGGACCCCATACAAAATAAAACTCTACGTAATAAAACAAAATGTATGAATTGAGTTTGTGTGCGTAAACATTTTTTGGACTTATGGTATAGGACATTAAAATGTGTTAACATGGAACCAAGAGATTCATTTTCACAAAAGGTTCTAAGGTATTTATATATAATATATATTATTCTCTCTTTTTTTTTTTTTTTTTTAAGTATAGGTTTTTGAATTCTTAACTCTATTTTACCACTTCACCAGATCTTATCTGATAAATGTAGCAAATTTGAGACTAATAATTTATAGGTCAGCTAAGGTTTATGAGGTGAATAGCACACAGACTTTGCAATATCCTAATCACTCCATTGCATACACAGAAGTTGAATTGCTATTCGGCCTTCCAGAGTTACATGGTTTGCAAGTTCTTGCTCAGCAAGCCTGGCACACAAAGGGTGGGCCACGCATACAGTTGATTCTTTTTAGTAACATTGCCCCCTCTGTGTGCACATAGCGGTAGAAAACAACCACAAGAATGAATAAAACATTGTGATACATGAGTTCCGATTCGATATGAAATATATGGGAATTATCATACTTTGTAGGTCAAATATCTACATAAAACATACAGAGACATAAATTAAGCCAGAAAGATAAAAGAAGTTGCTCTTAGGGAGGGAAAGCTCCTTGCTACAGGAAGGGTTAATAAAGCTAACACGCGCTCAGATGAGCTGCTCGCTTACGATTCGTGTTGCCCTCTAGGACTATAACACGATATGACAAGCTGTGCTGTTGCACCAGTCAGGGCTAATAATGTGTCTTGCCTCGTTTGTGCTGAGCAGACGTATGCAAAATGATGTGTACACAGCTGTCTGGCTGGGCCAGATTAACCCCTCTCATGCCAGAGCTACGAACAACATATTGCTTTTTAATGCATTGTGTGGCCCTTTGGCACTCAGTGGGTCAAATGTGCAGTTCATGCATAGGCCAGTGCTTATAAAATCTGCAATGGTCTCCATGTCTTGAGTCATATTACATATCATGTGTAAAGTTTTATGTTTGAGAGAGATGTTATTGAGCTGCTTACTGCAAAGGCCACCGGTTTTAACTATTTAAGTGCAGTGTCGATAATACTGAAAAGTTAGCCACATTCTGAACTCGCCACCCTCCTCAGTAGCAGTGGGGGAATCCTAGTGCACAATTGCTTGATACCAAAAGTTAGGTCCCATGATACTATCTTAGCACACACAGTATTATTATTTAGTAACTATTAAAGTAACTATTATTTAGTGCCAAATGTTACTGCTTCTGCTCTCCCTCCCCTCCTATTTTTATGCCCCAGGGTTCCTGCAAAAGCTAACATGTAAGTTTCCAACTTTTAGGCATTAAGGGAACATCCCTTTTTTTGGGATGGGGTGGAGCCGAATATGGCTGCCATGCCAACTGGTCCATTAATTCAAACAAATTGATGAAAATTCGGGTTCATTATAAAGTATGTTTAGGATTGCCGGCCAGGTGGCAACCCTTGTAATATGTACAGTGGAGCAATTAAGTGGTACATACATTTGTATATCCCTGCTAGGATTGCCACCTTTTCCTCAAAAAACAAAACAAAACCAGCCAATGTGTGGGCGGAGCTACAAGAGGGAGGGGCCATGAGGGGTGGAGCCACAAAGGGGGCGGATTATCACTGAAATGATATGTATTATTTTTATATCATGCCAGTGAGAAGCGTGTGTGTATATGTATATAAAATACACTCGCAAACAAGCTTTCTCGCACACACTCTCTCACACACACACACGCTGTCTATCACACACAAAGACAAGCAGTTTCTCATACAGACTGTCTCTCTTGCTCACACACAGACTTTTACTCACTCTCTCACAGACTGTCACTCACTCTCTCTCTCACAAACTCTCCCTACCCCCCCCCCCCCCCCCCCGATAATATCTCCCACTCGCCACACCTACCCTCACAAGCATGTTATCCCGGTCTAGTGTAATCTACAATTACCTTTGAGTATTTTACCACAAATAGAAACAGAATGTGTCGGCAGATAAGAACCATTTGGTCCATCTAGTCTGCCCAATTTTTTTTTTTAGTACTTTTATTAGTCCCCCGTTCCCGGTCTTATAGCTAGGATAGCCTTGTGTCTATCCCACGCATGCTTAAAATCCTTGACTGTGTTTACCTCTACCACTTCTGCTGGAAGGCTATTCCACACATCCACTACCCTCTCAGTAAAGTAATACTTCCTGATATTACTTTTAAATCGTTGCCCCTCTAATTTAAGACTATGTCCTCTAGTTGTGGTAGTTTTTCTTCTTTTAAATATACTCTCTTCCTTTATTCAAATGTAAAAATATTTTACAGTTGTACGTTTGTAGCAGCTTACAAAACATTTTCAACGAGTTGAAATTTGTGATGACTCACAGTAGTATAGTATATCCATAAACCATTATTTAGTACAGGGCGTCCAAGTTTTTTCTGAAGTTGGCCACATGATCAGAGATGTGTGTTGCGTAAGTTTTTTTTGTTTGTTTTTTTTTGGGGGGGGTTTACAGTAATAGTATTATTTGTTTATAGTGATATTTAACAAAATAAAACTTTCATCACTACTCATATAAGTATGGGCTGCAAGTTAGACTACCCTGATTTAGAAGATGAGTTGGAAAGTGCCCTTCAATGGAGCAATTTACAGGTCAGCTGATTTGACATATTCTGAGAATATCTTCTCCCTTTGCAATCCTGCCCATATACACATTTCAGTCGACATTACAGTAAGGACCGACATCACTTTACTTTAAACCAGTTCCTTTGGAATAAAAAAAGTTGGTCCACTGTTCAATTCTTCATGGCAGACCCCACGAGGAGCCATTAGAAGAAGCAGACTGGTAATTTTTCATTTCTACTATCCATTTCCATCCCATGAAAGACAATATGGGTTCTGCCATACATCGTATGTACAGGGAGTGCAGAATTATTAGGCAAATGAGTATTTTGACCACATCATTCTCTTTATGCATGTTGTCTTACTCCAAGCTGTATAGGCTCGAAAGCCTACTACCAATTAAGCATATTAGGTGATGTCCATCTAATGAGAAGGGGTGTGGTCTAATGACATCAACACCCTATATCAGGTGTGAATAATTATTAGGCAACTTCCTTTCCTTTGGTAAAATGGGTCAAAAGAAGGACTTGACAGGCTCAGAAAAGTCAAAAATAGTGAGATATCTTGCAGAGGGATGCAGCACTCTTAAAATTGCAAAGCTTCTGAAGCGTGATAATCGAACAATCAAGCGTTTCATTCAAAATAGTCAACAGGGTCGCAAGAAGCGTGTGGAAAAACCAAGGCGCAAAATAACTGTCCATGAACTGAGAAAAGTCAAGCGTGCAGCTGCCACGATGCCACTTGCCACCAGTTTGGCCATATTTCAGAGCTGCAACATCACTGGAGTGCCCAAAAGCACAAGGTGTGCAATACTCAGAGACATGGCCAAGGTAAGAAAGGCTGAAAGACGACCACCACTGAACAAGACACACAAGCTGAAACGTCAAGACTGGGCCAAGAAATATCTCAAGACTGATTTTTTTTTTAAGGTTTTATGGACTGATGAAATGAGAGTGAGTCTTGATGGGCCAGATGGATGGGCCCGTGGCTGGATTGGTAAAGGGCAGAGAGCTCCAGTCCGACTCAGACGCCAGCAAGGTGGAGTACTGGTTTGGGCTGGTATCATCAAAGATGAGCTTGTGGGGCCTTTTCGGGTTGAGGATGGAGTCAAGCTCAACTCCCAGTCCTACTGCCAGTTCCTGGAAGACACCTTCTTCAAGCAGTGGTACAGGAAGAAGTCTGCATCCTTCAAGAAAAACATGATTTTCATGCAGGACAATGCTCCATCACACGCGTCCAAGTAATATAGTAACATAGTAACATAGTAATTTAGGTTGAAAAAAGACACAAGTCCATCAAGTTCAACCCTTCTACCTATCATTACAGCTTTTGATCCAAAAGAAGGCAAAAAACCCCTAAGGAAGCTATTTCGAATTTTGCCTCCTGGGGGAAAAAATTCCTTCTTGACTCCAAGAGGCAATCAGATTTCTCCTTGGATCAATAAGCTCTTTTATTAATGCTTATTCTATTATTAATAGCCCTGTATGTTCTGCTTTCCTAAAAAAACATCCAAACCATTTTTAAATGCATCTATTGTGGTTGCTAGCACTACCTCTCTTGGCAGTGAGTTCCATAACTTTATTGTCCTAACCGTAAAGAATCCCTTCCTTTGCTGTCTATGAAATCTTTGCTCTTCCAGTCTGAGGGGGTGACCTCTTGTTCTTTGTACCTTTCTGTTAATGAACAGGTCACTGGAGAGCTCTTTATATTGGCCCTGCAAATATTTATATAATGTTATCATATCCCCTCTGAGACGCCTTTTTTCTAACGTATATAAATTCAATTTTTTAAGTCTCTCTTCATAACTAAGATCCTCCAAACCCCTTATTAATTTTGTAGCTCTCCTTTGCACTTTTTCTAGTTCCTTAATATCCTTTTTAAGGACTGGTGCCCAGAACTGTACTGCATATTCAAGGTGAGGTCTTACCATTGATTTGTAAAGAGGCAAGATGATATCCTCCTCCCGTGAATCTATACCTCGTTTTATACATGCCAATATCTTATTGGCCCTTGCAGCTGCTGACTGGCATTGGGCACTGTTGCCAAGTTTGTTGTCTATAATTATTCCTAAATCCTTTTCATTAGTAGTTTTTCCCAGGGAAAAACCATTTAACGTATATGTTGCTTTGTTATTATTTTTCCCATAATGCATAACTTTACATTTGTCTATATTGAACCTCATTTGCCACTTTACTGCCCAGTCCCCCACTCTGTCCAAATCTTCCTGTAAAGAAAAAACATCAAGATTAGTCTTTATTGCCTTACCTAATTTAGTGTCGTCCGCAAACACGGAGACATGGCTCTCAGCACAATGTGGCAGATCATTAATAAACAAATTAAAAAGAAGAGGGCCCAAAACAGACCCCTGAGGTACTCCGCTTAATACCCTTGTCCAATTTGAGAATTTTCCATTTACAACAACCCTTTGTGTTCTATCTTTTAGCCAATTTTCAATCCACATACACACATTTGCCCCCAAACCTATTTCTCTCAATTTGTAGAGTAACCTTTTGTGTGGAACTGTATCAAATGCTTTCGCAAAATCCAAATAGATCACATCAACTGCCACGCCTAGATCTATATTTTTACTGACTTCTTCATAGAATGTTATTAAGTTTGTTTGACAAGACCTGTCTTTCACAAAACCATGTTGACTTTTACTAATTATATTCTGGTTCAAGATGTATTCTTGAGTGTATACCTTTAGCAATCCTTCAAATAGTTTCCCCACTACAGATGTCAAGCTCACTGGCCTATAATTACCTGGCAGAGATTTTGATCCCTTTTTAAATATTGGAATGACATCCGCGTTTCGCCAGTCTGTTGGCACTGTACCTGAACTGAATGAATCCCTAAAGATCATGAATAGTGGCCTGGCCAGAATTATGCTTAACTCTCTAAGTACCCTTGGGTGTATACCATCTGGTCCTGGGGCCTTGTCTATCTTAACAGAGTGTAATTGCTTAAGCACTTTTTCCTGTGTCAGCCAATCCCATGTTTGCGGCGAATGTCCCATAACTTCCTGTAGCAGGGGCTCGTCCATCTGCTCTTCCTTAGTATAAACAGAAGAAAAAAAAGTATTTAAAATGTCTGCTTTCTCTCTGTCCTCACTTACCAAATTTCCCATTTGGGATAACAAGGGCCCAACATTTTCCCTCTTTAGCTTTTTTCCATTTATATATTTATAAAACATTTTGGGGTTAGTTTTACTCTCCTTGGCAACCCTTTTCTCATTTTCCAATTTAGCCATTTTAATTGCCTTTTTGCAGGCTTTGTTGGCCTCTTTGTACTCTATAAATGATAATGCTGATCCCGTGTTTTTATAATGTTTGAATGCCATTTTCTTGTTTTGTACTTCCTGTTTCACGTTACCTGTAAGCCACATTGGTTTTGATTTGTGTCTTTTGCATTTGTTTCCCAAAGGTATATATTGGGATGTGTACTTTTGTAATGTGTGCTTAAAGGCATTCCACTTGTCTTCTGTGTTTAGTCCAGAAAACAATCGTTCCCAGTCTAAATGTTCAATCGATGCCCTTAGTCCATCAAAGTTAGCCCTTCTAAAATTAAGTGTTTTGGTGGCGTATTTACCAATTTGCTTTTTTGCATTAATCTCAAATGAGACCATATTATGGTCACTATTCCCCAAGTGTTCTCTTATTTGGATGTTTGAGATAAGCTCCTCATTGTTTGTTATTACCAAATCCAGACAGGCATCCATTCTAGTTGGGGTGTCTACTAATTGTGCCATAAATTTGTTATTAAGCAGGTCCAGAAACTTGCTGCCCCTAGCTGAACTAGTTGTGCCACACTTCCAATCTATATCTGGGTAATTAAAATCTCCCATGATTAGAACTTCATTCATATTTGCAGCCTTTTCAATTTGTAATAAAAGCTGATCTTCTCCATCAATGCTAATATTTGGTGGCTTGTAGCATACACCTACAAGTAATGTGCGATTCTTTTTAGCATCTAAGCTAATCTCCACCCACAGTGTCTCCACATCAGTTCCAGTTACATCATGTACACCTTCTTTAATACTGGGATTTAATTTAGGATTTACATACAGACAAATCCCTCCCCCTTTTCTATTTACTCTGTCCTTTCTAAAAAGTGAGTAACCTTGTAAATTAACTGACCAGTCGTGGGTCTCATCCCACCACGTTTCTGTGATTCCGATTAAATCATACTGTTCAGCACTTACCAGTATCTCCAGCTCACCCATTTTGTTTGTCAAGCTTCTTGCATTTGCTAAAAGACATTTGAGATTACTACCCATTTTCTGTTTAGTTGACAAACACTTAATGTGTGCAGGTTTAATTATATGGACCTCCCTTTGGTCTATGTTAACCCCACCACTGCTTTCCTCCTCTCCCATAGCTAGACCCACCTTCCAATCTACCCTAGCTACCATTGCTTCTTTTTGATCTTGACCCTCCCCCCCAGAGCTTAGTTTAAAAGCTCATCTAATCCTCTAGCCATCCTCGCCCCTAATACTGCAGCCCCCTCATCATTGAGGTGCAGCCCATCCCGTCCAAAGAGTCTGTAGCCGACTGCAAAGTCTGCCCAGTGCTCCAAGAACCCAAATCCCTCTTGCTTGCACCACCTTCGCAACCACGCATTAATCTCCCTAAGCTCCCGCTGTCTCCCTGACGTAGCGCGTGGTACTGGTAATATTTCCGAGAATATTACCTTGGAGGTCCTTTCCTTTAGCTTCTTTCCTAGTTCCCTAAAATCATTTTTAAGGACCCCCCACCTACCATTTACTTTGTCATTAGTACCAATGTGTACTAAGAAGTACTCCACAGCGTGGCTGGCAAGAAAGGGTATAAAAGAAGAAAATCTAATGACATGGCCTCCTTGTTCACCTGATCTGAACCCCATTGAGAACCTGTGGTCCATCATCAAATGTGAGATTTACAAGGAGGGAAAACAGTACACCTCTCTGAACAGTGTCTGGGAGGCTGTGGTTGCTGCTGCACGCAATGTTGATGGTGAACAGATCAAAACACTGACAGAATCCATGGATGGCAGGCTTTTGAGTGTCCTTGCAAAGAAAGGTGGCTATATTGGTCACTGATTTGTTTTTGTTTTGTTTTTGAATGTCAGAAATGTATATTTGTGAATGTTGAGATGTTATATTGGTTTCACTGGTAAAAATAAATAATTGAAATGGGTATATATTTGTTTTTTGTTAAGTTGCCTAATAATTATGCACAGTAATAGTCACCTGCACACACAGATATCCCCCTAAAATAGCTAAAACTAAAAACAAACTAAAAACTACTTCCAAAAATATTCAGCTTTGATATTAATGAGTTTTTTGGGTTCATTGAGAACATGGTTGTTGTTCATTAATAAAATTAATCCTCAAAAATACAACTTGCCTAATAATTCTGCACTCCCTGTATACTGTTCCTTTCATTCTTCGGAGATGATCTCCTCCTCCTCCTCCTCTGTCATAGTATATTGTATTTCTTATATACGGTTAAGCAATACATTTTGTCAGTCACAGAATCTCAGTTTAAGGAACTTTAAAATATTCCAGAAGCATTAAGAACATGTTTAATGTTGGTGAAGAACACAAGGCAGATTAGCTATCTATTTTACTGTACCTTATCTCACAAAAGGCAAGAAGTATCTTTCTATTTCACTAATCTGAAATGCATCATCATTCATTAAGCAAAAAAAAAATCAATAATGCCATATTCCCAAGTGACTATGGTGCAAATTTCCAGTGGCTTTAATTAGCCACTCTAGATTAAAAAAAAAAATAAAAATTTTTAAAATAGTGCAAAACAGTTTTTTTTAACTGATTTTCCAGGTTCCGATAGAGACATCACTTCTGTACGTGCCCAGTGCACCTAAGTTTCCAAACACAAGCAACTGGCCCTTTGGTAACGAAAAGGTATTTTCTTTAATGTTCAGTGCTGCAGAATATGTTGATGCTTTATAAATAAGTTATAATGACAATACTGTTTGATTTATGAGTGGATAAAAAAGAATAGCGGGACAGGAGGGAAGCATTTTCTTTTGTGAAGAAAGAGAATTGTTACCGGAGGAGATTTTGGTCTAAAGCGTATTGTGTGGCAGACTCGAGGGAAATGAAGAGGGATTACTTTTGCCGAAATAAACCACCCAGCAATTGTGTTTGAAAAATCTTTCACTAGGAAAGACTATTCGTATTATTTAAGCAACAAAATCAAATTAACATTCAACACAAATACATTTAATGTGTGTGTATGTATGTATGTATGTATGTATGTATGTATGTATATAATATATATATATATATATATATATATATATACACATACACACATACACATACACACACATACACACACACACACACACGCCCTGCTATAAGGCAGGCTCAGTATCAATGGACTCACATTGTGATACTAGCTGGATCGCAATGGGAGTCTTCATTTTTGCTTTAATGCTGACGCAAAAGCAAGATTTTGGCCCTGATTCAGAGCACTCAGTTCTACAAGAACTGTTTTATAATGCATAGTATTATAATTACGGTTGCCACATTTTCTACAAAAAATACCGGCCATGCTACTTCCTCCATAGACTTAACATTGGCCTCAAGCCAATTTTTACCGGCCTGCCGGTAAAATACTGGCCAGGTGGCAACTCTAATTATAACCGGATTTATCTGTATTTTATTCTCTCCAGATAAACATCCTAGGGTCCTAGAACACTGCAGTGGATAAAGTGGGCCCTGTGAGATTTAGAGACTCTTTACATATGGCTGAATTTAGCTTAGAGGGTTTTTTTTTTACCTGGGATATCATTAGGTAGTTAAACGTTAACCTGTTATGTGTATGTTTGAGACCGGCATTAAGTCTGTTCAAGTACTAAAGTACATATTTGTTATTTTTTGCATTTATTTTAAAATCACTATGCAGCTACATATGCAAATTAAATATCCATTTTCTTTGCAAAAATTGGTCATGAAAAGTACAAATTCACAGAAAATGGTAAAAAGGTGATCGACTTACTGAGCTTTCATCATAGAGGTAGGTTGCAGTTAAACAGCACGTATCCATCTACTGCTCCTACCATTTATAGTTAGGGTCCGGCAAAACCACACAGCATTCACCCCCGGCAGGACATTGGAGACTTGGCTTGAGAGTGGGAACTGTCATCGCTACCATGATTAAATCAGGACAGTTACAGTATAGAGTATGTATGGACTGGTGGATGTCTAGAACACCATTCATCTTATGGCACATAAGTTTACTCCCTCCTGGTGGTTGGGGAGAAACAAAGGGAGCATGGTCTCACTGGTATGGGATGGGCCCTGCCATGTTTGCACCCCTGGGGCTACTCTTGTTATGCATGACACTGGGCATGACATTTTACATTATTTGTCAAGGGTTTAATATGGCCTGATATTGAAAAGAACAGGTAAGTGTAGGACAAATATAGAGAAGTACAGGCAAGTGTGGTGTGGTTTGTCTGCATTTAAAGCATTTAACATGAATAAAATGCTGCTAGGAAGTAATACAAGGAGTGTTACCCTCTAACAGATATAGCCCTCTGCAGAACTGTTCATAACTTAAGTATCCAGCTGGAAGAGGAGTAAAGAGGAGTTTTATTTTCCATTATAATTTTGCAAATGTCACATAGCTAATTAGTGCCACATTAATTGAGAGTTGGGGATTCTGCCAAGGACAGCAGTGTCAGCTTGAAGGACAATGCAGATAGTGTGTGGTAAAATTTAAAGAAAATTGTCACTGAAGATACAGTTCCTGGTGTGTGTGTTAATATTTAATCAAGAAAGTAAAAAATCATAAGTCATTTTAATCATATTTATCAACTGCATTACAAATACCCCCACCAACACCTCTTGTTCATTGACACGCTACAATCGCCAACCCAAGATGGGCACTGTTCCACTCACTATTGAATTAAAGTACATCTGCCATTAGGGTTGCCTTTTCTTCAGAAAAATACCGGACTTGCTACTGTCTCGATAGACTTAACATTGGCCTGACGACAAATTTTTACCAGCCTGCCAGTAAAAAATCAGCCGGGTGGCAAACCTATCTGCCATGCATGGATACAGTTTCATGTGTAGATTGTACAATCCTAATTATCAGTTTTATAGATAAAATATTTTGTAGTTAATTAGTGTAGTTTGCTGTTGGTATGACTTGCACTCAATCCCACAGTGCCTACTATGCAACTGCACACATTAGAAGTTATACATACAACCAAGTGTACAACAAGGAAACAAACTTCAAGTATCATTTCAATTATACAATTGCTGGCAAACCAGGTATGAATAGATTACACTACTTTAACTGGCATTTTATGCATTGCTTATCTTTAACCCCTTTGTAGCGCATGGTGCTTCCGTCCCAGAAGACGCAAGCACCAAAACGGCACCTTTTGTTCCTGGCCACCAGTCACAAGATGATCGGTAGCCAGGGATACAATTGCTGAGGCCCGATCTTAATAGACCCTGTGAATCTCTGGCAAAAAATTGCAAGACCCCCAGGTTCGTGCACTTTAGTAAAATGTAGCCAATGCTCGCTTTGAGCGTTGTTTACATTTTTCCTTCCGTCTGAGGCCACCTCATCTGACCAGTGAGATCCCGCTACAAGTCCCTGCAGTGGGATGGGAGGGAGGGAGCCACGATGAACTGTTCTATGCCATCCCAGTGTCTTTTGGGACCCAAAAAACCACAGCATAGAATATCCTAGAGTTGCGAAGGGTTTAAAATATGCCTTTTGTAACTTTTCTCTCCAGTGCTATGTGCGCTAAAATGGTAATCTCCTAAATGCTCCTCAAAGCCAATCACATGTCTCACTCTATGCCTGGATGGCGATGTAGGTTTCCGGAAGTTGTGCTTGGAAGGAGGAGTATCAGTGCTAGTGGCTCTCAAAGTGGCAAATAGGATTGCCACCCAGCTGGTATTTTACCCAAAGGCTGGTAAAAAAAAAAAATTAGCTGGAGGCCAATGTTAAGTCTATGGTGGCAGTAGCATGGCCACTATTTATTTTTTAGGTGGGAACCATATTCTCCTTCAGTGTACAAGAGAATCTGAACAGGAGGTGTGGATAGCAGTCTGTCAGGACAATTTGGGGGTATGGGGTTCCAGTAGAGGTGAATGAGGTTTTCTAATGTGTGCTTGCATTAAATAAATATGAGCGCAAAGTCTGTGGAGAGTCATGGGGATAAATTATGCAACTTCCTTCTCCTCTGCCACATGTTTTAAAAATTGGAGCGTCCCTTTAATGATAAAATGTAAATCATTAAATAATGCTTTGCAATACCTACTTCCCTTAGCTATATAACATGCATTAGAGAGGAGCTATAGGCAGATACGTCTATCATCACATAAAATAAGATGATTTCACTTGCCATGTTGAAAAATCTGATTACAGTTTCCATCAGCATAAAATTTTACTGAAAGGCCGTAACTAAATGAGTTTAATATACTGGGTAATAGAAGTTCCTGTTTCAGACACCTGTAACCAGCGTATAACATTGATTTAATGGAGTGTGCAATAGCCTATCTCAGTTTAATTAACAAAAGTTGAGTTTTCACATATCCATTATTTACAAAGCTCTGCTATCAGTGTAATAAAATGGAGGAATATTTTAGGCCCCTTTCATGTAAGGGGTCATTACTACCCTCCCCTGGTAATGATTGTCTACATGCCAGTGTAGATTTTGACATCTTGGCTTATAAAATGGACAGAACAGAAAGAGCAACATTTGGGATTCACAGTTTCCATGATCCCCAGACATTTGTGCTGTAGGTTTCTCTCAATTTATTGAAATATATTCAATTAGTTTGTGTTACAAACCATTTTTGTTTGTTGGAGACATTTGAAATGTAATTATAGTTTTCTATTTCAATAATATGATTTTTTTTTTTAAACGGCAATCAATGTTTTCTTAAATTAATATTTTTTCATCACATAGAATCAAAATTTTGATAAAAAATAAATGTGTGCAGGCCTTTCATTATTATATTGCCTATGTAATAGCGTTTGGGAAATGGTGTTAATTTTGCTGGTTTTGATTATCTTTAAAATTGCATTGAAAGAGCTTTTTTTTGTTCATTTTATCAAAAAAAATGCTGAATTTCCATTCTGCATAAATAGAGTGTTTGTGTGCATTTTGGAGGGGTTAAACACCCATGAAATTAGTTCTGTAATGTATTTTAAATCCAATTTATTCTGACTGGGTTAAAATGAGGTTTGTCATGTGGACTAAAATTGTGTTATTTTTACTGCCAATGTGACACTATTTCCACAAGAATGACCTTATGAATGAAAGGAATAGTTTGGAATTCAAGAGGTTAAAGTACTGTCTTAAATGCTCAAGAGATTGACATATTGTAACAATTTATTTATTGAGTTTATAGCATATGAATGGCTCTATGTAGGAGGGGCTAGGGAAGCGTTAAAACGCTAGCTCCTGAGAACTTTTATACGCAGTCAATATAACGGTTAGAATGGTCAACTGAATCAATGGAAAAGTTTGAAAAAGTGGTCACCAATACCTATTTATACACATTTTAACCATCCAGTACAGCCATCAAACCTACCTGTGTTCTAGATTGGGAAAAATGTATTTTCCTGCATATACTAATTTAGTATACCACACAACTGTGCTATCCTGTGGTCCTGATATTTTGATAGGTATCCTATAATATCACAATGTGGATTGGGGGGGGGGGGGGGGGGGGAAGACAGCTGAAATAGATATTTTTCACATTTTATAATATTTTAACAGCTGTCATTTTCCACCTGCTGTATATTGAGGAAACAGAATGGCTAAAGCAAGTTGTTTGTTTTTGTTTTATTACTAGTAAAAAAAAAAAATAAAAAAAAATATTTAAATGACAAGTGGGTCACATGACAGCTCAGTGGATGATTACTGTACAGGATATTTGAAAAAGTAATGTAACAAATTGTATGTAATATACATAAATTGTGGTACATAACTTTGTTTTGAGGAAGATCATAATAAAAAATGACACAATAAGCAAGTGAAAGCATTTCTCGTTATCAGTTTTGATTAACTATTGCATAGCTGATATAGTTTTAATAAAATATATTTTCAGTACTGAATAGGTAAAATTACAATCAGCAGATTCCTTGTCCTAATTATAGAGGATTTTAAAGACAGCAGTTCAGTCATTCTCTCCGCCCTACACCCCCCCACTCCAGAGTACTTTGGGTGGAACCAAATGCCACAGTTCTAAGGAGCTTTTTGTCTTTTTTAACAGAAGAAAAGAGACAAACGTTTTCAGAGCTGACAGCTATTGCTTCCCCTGTCATTAAATTATTAACTGCCATCTCTCAAATATGGACTTATTTTAGTAATAAAAAGCTTCTCTCTCTTTTTTTTTTTATAACATTAAACATGGTTTAGCACTATAATCAAGAATAATGCAGTTAGAAAAATTTTACTTTTTAATATTTTGGGCTTTGTTTTGTTTTTTGTTAATAAATTGTCCTTTTTCATTTTTTTATGTTGGATTAAAAATGAAAGTGCTATCCTAATTGCAAAGTTGTCCACTTTTAAATGTTTTCCTTCTGTTTTGCATGATCTGCTATTATTCTTACCATCATATTCCCTAAAATAAAATCCACTACACCTTTGTGTTTTATATATATTTTCCTTTTTCCCCACATTTTTTTTCACCATATTTTCTTTCAACTTTAAACTACTTCTATTCCTCATTTTCCCCCCTCACATTTCCCATCTTCTCAGTTGTCTTCCATATATACCTTTTTCACAAATATGACCTCCTATAACATAGGGAAAAGTGATCTTGTATGAACCCGCTCAGAACCAAGATTGGTGTCCCACCACACGCCATCCATAAATGTTACATTTGCAAAACATCCAAAAGTACATGCATTTGCCAACTGTCCACAGAAAACGATGATATATGTTGTATTGTCTCTTTTCAGGTGAAGCAGTGACACCGATGCAGACACCACGGTACCCCAGTCCTGCTGAACTAGATGCCTACGCACAGAAAGTTGCTAACAGTCCCTTGACAATCAAGATTTTCCCTACCAACATCAGGGTCCCTCAGCACAAGCACCTAAATCGGACTGTAAATGGTTATGACACCACTGGCCAACGTTATAGTCCTTACCCAATGCACACAGGAGGATACCAAGGACTGCTTGCAGTCGTCAAATCCTCCAGTAAGAGTGTGCTGAAGAATATGGAGGGCAAACGGACTAAAATATCAACAGCACAGGTTGGCATTGCTCCTTACCCAATATCAAGCACTTTAACACAAGGCCAACCTTGCAATGGACAGCTAAGTTACCTTGGAAATCAAAAGCAACTAGATGCACCAGTGCCACCAAATGTGACTGTGGCAGCATCTGTCATTCCATTAACAGGCAGGAACTTAGCACTCCAACAATCAAACCTGCCCTCCATACAGAGTATCATTTACCAGATCAACCAACAGTGCCAGGCTCAGGCTTCTCACCAAGCTTGCCAAGGTGTTGTGGTAACCAACTCCAGCCCAGCCAAGCAAGGCATGACTAATGGTTTTACTGCCATGACCGGGAGCACTGTGGCCTATGCTGGCACTGTCTTGCAAGACTGTAGAACAGGTAATGAACTGGCACTGGGATCGGCACCTGTGGTCACCAAAGCTGGATCTTATCAGGATAGCATGGACTACCTAATTTGGCAGCAAAAGCAACAGCAGCTTCGAATATACAGTGGGGGAAGTGGCGGTGGTGGAGCAATCAGCAAATCACCTGAAGTCTGTCCAGGAGTGTCTCGTCCGTACACTCTTGCTAGTGCAGTTGAAAAAGTCAGCTCCTCCCCTTTGAACTGTGTTGGCATGCATGGAAATTTCTCTGTTGGGCAATATTTTGCTCCTCCTTGGAACAGCATCTTAGTTACTCCCAACAGCGACTGTTACAACCCCCAGGAACTTGCCAATGGGCATAGGGATTTGGGGGTTCACCCATCAGATGGACTAACCAGCATTCCCAGCAAGACCCTTTGTAATACCTCTATACTTAGTAGTAGCCTTCAGTCTTTGGAGTATCTTATCAATGACATTCACCCACCCTGTATAAAGGAGCAAATGCTTGGCAAAGGTTATGAGACAGTGTCTGTGCCAAGGCTTCTAGATCATCAGCATGCCCACATACGTCTGCCCATTTACAGATAGAAAGCCCTGCCCTTTTCCATATAGAGGTGGCCAACACTGGTTCTGTAAACATAATGATGGTACATAGCTCTGAAAAGGCATACTTACAGATTGCAGTGGAAAAGGGTTGCAGTGGAAATCCTAGACTTCTTTGTAGTCAGAGAGCACAGCACTGGTCGCATATGGTCGCATTACATATATGGTCCAAGAAGACTATATACCACTGCCGCTAACCCTCAGTGCTTAGCAGGTTGCAATCTTTTTAAAACATTTTCTGAGAAGTGGGATATTATTCAAAAAAGATTAGAAGGGTCTAAATATTGGCATAAACAATTACAGAAGAATCCCTACACACTGTAATCTGTAACCACACAGAATGCGGGCTCAGTCCCCCCAAATTATTTTACACACTGTAATCTGTAACGACACTGAATGCAGGCTCAGTCCCCCCAAATTATTTTATTTTTGTTTGTTTTGTGATATATATTTTTTCACAAAGATAAGGAAATATTAATTAATATTATTTTGTAATATAACAATCAGGAAAGTTTGATTTAAAAACTGCAGTGATATCTCTGAAACATGAAATGAAGGTTAGCACTAAGGTATCTATTTATTTATTTTTAGTGATAAATGTGAGCTATTTTAACTAAATGCATGGTTAACCCCTCTCTTGCCAGTGTAACCTGTTTGATTATTTTTTTTCTCTTGCTTTGGCCAAAGCATTTTAAATCACTATGAGAGTGCAAATAAATAATTCACTATGAGATATAGTTTGTAGAGCTGTTACCCTTATTATGGTGTATCAAAGTACAATTCCAAAATTGTGAGCTCACCTAAAAGTTATAATCGAAGTTGCACTCCAAAGCCAGTCATACATCCTCTTTACAGCAACAGTTGGTAGATCCCAGGTTATCCTATCCTTTCCTCCATTTTTAACAGAGGCCTTATACTAGAGATGTTCAACTCCAGTTCTCTAACAAAAGGAGCATTCTTTATGGCTTACCGATATATATAACATTTGTTACAGTGTAATGAGGGAAATGTAGTTCTCCAGCCTTTGATCTGCAACTCTGGTCAGCTCTGTCATAGGTTTACATGGATTAGTAACATGGCCACCACCTGTCCCACTCTTGGAGTCTACAATGTTGGGAGGTACAGCATTAGAGATTAAAAAGGTCTACTCAATAACAAGAGAATTGCAGGGAATTGATATGGGAAATTCAAACTGTAGGCCAAAGAAGCCGAGTTGAAAACATTCTCCAATCCATCTGAATGGCAGAATTGTCCAACTCTGCTTCTTTGGCCTAAGGTTTGAAATTCCCATCTCCATTCCCTGCAATTCTCTCTTTATTGAGTGGACCTTTGGGTGTCAAACTCCAGCACCAGAGGGTGCAAGATCCACTTTGCAATAGGGTCATATTTTAGGTCTTATTTCTGCCCTTGCAGGATGGGGAAGAAACTAAGAACAGTAATTAATTGAGCATCACACCTGTGGAAGCCCACAATCATTCATTAATGATATCAAGATCCACTAATACCACACAATGCATACCATCATCTATAGCTCACATGAAAATACAGACTGCAACAGCCACGTTGCACTGAAGGCTTTCCTGGCAATAAAGGGGTTCATTTACTAATCTAATCAATTTGTTATCTTGTTTTAATTGCCTCCCCCTCCCCCCTGCATATTTCCACTGAAAACTTGGCTTTCTCACTAGTCTAGATCATAAATATAATAAAAATGATTCAAATTCAAAAGAATGTGAATGGTAGTTAATGTTTTTAAAAGATGCTGCTATTTTGAGGTAACTGAATATATCAATTTCTCTTCTGTGCTAAACAAAATGTTAACAATTATATATAGTGACAAAAAAGGAGATCTATACATAGATATACGTGTCATGCCAATTTTGCTTTTGTCTCCTGAAAATTTGTTTTATTATGAATTTTGTTTTACTTTCAAAAGCTCCGGCAGAGAAGGGGTTTAATTAAGGAAACATTTAGGCTGATGCTAATTTCTTGCACTAGTAATAAAAGAAAATAAAGAGTAGAACAGAGAAGAGCCTGCAGGATATTTAAAATAATAATAAAATGTAAAAAATAAAAAAAAACAATTTAAAAAAACTTGAAAACTTGAATATAATTTTTGTAGTGTAAAAAAACAAAATGTATGATTTACATGTTGGCTGCTAAAAAACAAAAACGAAACAAACAAACAAGAAATGTCTTTAAACCCCATGCTTTGTTTTGCTAAAGAATAGCCTTTCAAATCTTATTTTTATGTATTTTTTCTTCTTCTTTCAGTTGTTGGTTTTCTTGATTGCTCTGTTTGCTTTGTAGAGCAAATGATAGGTCATGGGTTGAGTTATTAGGATGTGCCATCTGTGAATCTGAATCTCTTTTTGCTAATCTCTGTACTAAAATATTTTCTATATTGTACATGAAATGGAATAATTTTTCAGTGTCATTACTCCATGGATCTTTAAAGCACATTTTGAATGAAAATACTACAGCGGTACCAAAATGTGCCCTTTTTCATAAACTGACTTTTGGTTGACTTTTATTGCAATTTTCTCATCTGCAACAAAACTACAGATTCCCTTCTGCTCTGATCACCCTTTTACATTGAGCTTCAAATACTATCCTCTAATATAAGTTATGATTGAACATCTCCCTAATATCCCCCTTATAAGTGCTTCTATAATTAATCCCTAGAACTTCTTTAATGCTCCTATACTCATGCTGTAAGGTCCCTAGGCCCTCCAGCTGTTGATGAACTATAAATTATGCAATTCACCAACAGACTTGTCATAATGGCAGTGAATTATGGTAGTCATAGTCCATTAACAACTGGAGGGCCACAGTTGGACACCTAGGCTCTAAGTTCTCATTCTGTTACACGTACACTAAACTCCACATCTGCACCAGCAGTGCTTTTTAACTCCTCCTCCTTCCTGCTCTCACACTTTTTGACTCCTCCCCTTCTTCTTCTTCTTCTATAGCTACTTCCTGTAATTCATTCCTCCAAACCCATTCTCTATAAATCCACCTCTAACTTTACTATGATTTTCTTTTCCTCTTGAAATGCTTATTCCCCTCCCTATTTACCTTTTCATTGTTTCCATTTATTCTTGAAATTACAAACTAAATATCCTTCCCAAACTCTTTACGAAAATTTGTCATGTTATTTGTCAAATGCCAACCTGGCATACCGTTTATTGAGGCTTGGAGGGCCGCAGGCCAACATTAACAGCCCCTTCTGACACTGTTAAAGCAGAAAAATGAACATTATGCTCTTCACTATAACATGCCACTGTGAAACCTGCAATCTGCAATTGTTTAGAAAATAAAAAGCTCAAAAAATGCAGATGTACATTATGATGATTTTCCAGAGTAAAATCAAATTATTATTTGAACTATGTGACTCTTGTTTCTTTTATTCCTAATATATGCAACAGTCTGCTAATAATTGTTCCATTTTTAAAAGTACCACATGTTATCCAGAATCCCTATCTCTCGGAAACAGCCAAAATAGTATCATTATTCTGCATTATTGTACAGATAGGCCCATTTTCTTCCATAATGTCCTAAATAACTTTATTTATAATATAAATAGCTACTTTTTATGTAGCTATTTTCTCCCAGTTACTCACAACACTTCTAGTACACATTGTTAGAATTAACAAAATTGGCAACTGAATAAAATATGTTAAATGTATCCAACCTAATTGTGTTCATTTATGGACTTATGGAGAGATGAAGTTCTGGAGAGCCTCTACCAGCAACTCAGAGACTTGAACATGTACTACAGTTTAATGTTTATTTTCCCCACTAACGTTCATATTGCAAACATATACTCTATTCATGATGGAGGAAATTGAGAAGGCAATTACAAACTTAAGGCCAAAGTAGTCAAGTTGGAAAAATTCTCCAATTCTGCTATACTTCAAACGCTGCTATTGTGGCATTTATTTTGCAATCCCCTGAAATACCCTCTTTCATTTAGAATCCTGTATGTGCAGTACTACAGGGAGTGCAGAATTATTAGGCAAGTTGTATTTTTGAGGATTAATTTTATTATTGAACAACAACCATGTTCTCAATGAACCCAAAAAACTCATTAATATCAAAGCTGAATATTTTTGGAAGTAGTTTTTAGTTTGTTTTTAGTTTTAGCTGTTTTAGGGGGATATCTGTGTGTGCAGGTGACTATTACTGTGCATAATTATTAGGCAACTTAACAAAAAACAAATATATACCCATTTCAATTATTTATTTTTACCAGTGAAACCAATATAACATCTCAACATTCACAAATATACATTTCTGACATTCAAAAACAAAACAAAAACAAAAACAAATCAGTGACCAATATAGCCACCTTTCTTTGCAAGGACACTCAAAAGCCTGCCATCCATGGATTCTGTCAGTGTTTTGATCTGTTCACCATCAACATTGCGTGCAGCAGCAACCACAGCCTCCCAGACACTGTTCAGAGAGGTGTACTGTTTTCCCTCCTTGTAAATCTCACATTTGATGATGGACCACAGGTTCTCAATGGGGTTCAGATCAGGTGAACAAGGAGGCCATGTCATTAGATTTTCTTCTTTTATACCCTTTCTTGCCAGCCACGCTGTGGAGTACTTGGACGCGTGTGATGGAGCATTGTCCTGCATGAAAATCATGTTTTTCTTGAAGGATGCAGACTTCTTCCTGTACCACTGCTTGAAGAAGGTGTCTTCCAGGAACTGGCAGTAGGACTGGGAGTTGAGCTTGACTCCATCCTCAACCCGAAAAGGCCCCACAAGCTCATCTTTGATGATACCAGCCCAAACCAGTACTCCACCTCCACCTTGCTGGCGTCTGAGTCGGACTGGAGCTCTCTGCCCTTTACCAATCCAGCCACGGGCCCATCCATCTGGCCCATCAAGACTCACTCTCATTTCATCAGTCCATAAAACCTTAGAAAAATCAGTCTTGAGATATTTCTTGGCCCAGTCTTGACGTTTCAGCTTGTGTGTCTTGTTCATTGGTGGTCGTCTTTCAGCCTTTCTTACCTTGGCCATGTCTCTGAGTATTGCACACCTTGTGCTTTTGGGCACTCCAGTGATGTTGCAGCTCTGAAATATGGCCAAACTGGTGGCAAGTGGCATCGTGGCAGCTGCACGCTTGACTTTTCTCAGTTCATGGGCAGTTATTTTGCGCCTTGGTTTTTCCACACGCTTCTTGCGACCCTGTTGACTATTTTGAATGAAACGCTTGATTGTTTGATGATCACGCTTCAGAAGCTTTGCAATTTTAAGAGTGCTGCATCCCTCTGCAAGATATCTCACTATTTTTGACTTTTCTGAGCCTGTCAAGTCCTTCTTTTGACCCATTTTGCCAAAGGAAAGGAAGTTGCCTAATAATTATGCACACCTGATATAGGGTGTTGATGTCATTAGACCACACCCCTTCTCATTACAGAGATGCACATCACCTAATATGCTTAATTGGTAGTAGGCTTTCGAGCCTATACAGCTTGGAGTAAGACAACATGCATAAAGAGGATGATGTGGTCAAAATACTCATTTGCCTAATAATTCTGCACTCCCTGTATATGTATTAAACGCCATATTTATATAAATAATGTGTTTTTCCAGTGATTTAAAAGTTCATATTTTCCTATAAGGTGTTTATTTTTGTACCGTTCTGATGGACTTAACCATTAGTTTACTTATTTATTTTATATAGATCACTAATATTGGATCTGGAGAAATGAATTCATTGTTGAAAAAAAGACTATAAAATATCTAGTGCGGGTAGGGTGGCTCTAGGGTCTTTGTGTAGAAAAAAAACTCACTTCAATTGCTGATTTAACTATCTTGCTCACAATGGAAGTAATCCAGGGTAATACTGACCTGGACTGCTCTGGCAGCGCAAACAGATTTCTGCTGAGAACAATGGAGAGACTTGCATTAGTATAATTGTATTAAACTCCACACATACTCACTGCCTGTATCACTCTGGGGCTTGTCTATCTCAGCTGCCTTTAGAAAGAGGAGCATATGGTGTGTCATTACCAAGGCCTGAGGCCTATCAGAAAATAAAGAAAGCTTAACACTAAGACAAACAGATGCATTTGAAGGTTCTGTGCTCATTAGAGGGAATGTTTTATCTAAGAAGGAATTTGTTTAGATTTGTTTTTATTCGGTCTCCAGGCTTCTGAAAAGAGGGCATTTTGTTCTTGTTAATGAAGTCTGTAACATGTTGGGTGCCAAGAGAAACCTACAGCACTCTGTTTGCAAATACTGTCAATAATAATGATAATAAATCAGCAGATCATATTAGTTATTGCAGATATTTCTATAGATAATGGTTACTATGTAGGTCCCTAAGCTAATTTGTGTATTTGTAAAAATGGGGACTGCATTTGAAGCTTTTTTTTTTTTCTATGAAAGTTTGATGAGCACTTGTACTATGTAATGCAGACTGAAAGTGGTTCTGTTATACATAAAAGTGTAGATGAGAAGGTCCTCTTCGTATACAATCAGTGAGCAATTCAAATGACGGTTTTAATGATGCAGAAGTGGCCTTCTGTCTCATTAACAAACAATTTAATTTTAAAAAAAATAATTTTAGGCTTTAGTTATTCTTTAAGGGTTTTTTTTTTTTTTTTTTTGGAGATGCTCATAAATGTGCTGTTTTGACCTCATTAATTAAACTGGGCCACCCAGTGTAGAATGGTGGATGTTCCTAGGACTCCAACTTTTGACACTTGGCTCATTGAAAAATCCAGGTGTTGAGGAATTTGAGATCCAAGTGATGTCTGTATATTAAATCCTAGTACAAATAAGACTGCAACCAGCTGCAGCAATGTAATGTCACATGGAAACCTTGGGTCTTTGTATAGGCTTGAATGCCCCATAAATAGTGTTAAAGGAAAATACCTGCTGATTTAACATTAAGTAGGATGAAGTGGAAACTGCTGGTTCATTATTTTAATCTGATGTAAATATTGAAAATATATCATTTAAAGTCGGCACTAAATTTACTTCCCGGCATCCTGTTTCTACAGATATCCTGCATTCAAATAGCAACCTGGTCAGCCTGCATTAATATTGTATTTATTTATGGGAAAATGTAATTTCACAGAGAACTCCCAGAAGCCCCTGCTTATCTCTGTTTATTGACATCTCCTTCTCCAGTGTCAGCAAAGAGATTGGTATTAATGTGTAATCTCATTCTGTCCTCTATGTTATTGTATCCTGGGCACCAGGAAATGTTTTATAGACCTTTCAAAGTAAGATATTAAAAACTCACAACAGTACAGTGGAGATATATAAACATTAGGCAAGTTTATCCTGCCTTCACCATGCTATCTGCAAAGAGTTAATCAGACTTAAACAGGGTCACTTGGAAATTATCCTTTGTTCCACATTTCACATCTCGTTACTGCTGTTTTGTTAAACAGGCGATTCAGTCTATTGAGAAAGAGAGAGGTTCAAGCAAACAGATCCACTTTGCTGACGCTTGTGTTCATTTGAGGATAAAATTCAATCAGGAAGAGGTTCTTTTTCATCTCTAAAACTATGTTAAGAGCTTGCAATAATTCCAGGGTTCAGCTCTGCACTTTTAACTCTTTGTTACAATCTCCCATCGGCTTATTAGATTAAAATGGAATTAAATAAAATCAACTCAATCATAAACATTTACAGTACTAAGCAATAAACATTAATCCTACTGCTTTTGAAGATTTCTGTGTTAAACAAAAAATTGGAAACTTTTTTTTTTTTTTGGTCTTGAAGGTTATTACCAGCCTATTTTGTGTCGTTACATGAAACTATTAGAAATATAACTTTCAAAGACCACTCAAGTTTCCACCTTCTCTAGCTTTCCAGACGGATTTACTTTTAATATACCACTGCAAACATTGGCTAAATCCACCATCAGCAAAATAACCGGATGGCACAGAAAATAAGAGATCAAGTAGCGGTAATCTGTGGGGAACATGGCTGCCCAGAACTTTCTCTGTCTGAATCACTAAGAAGTCAAAGCTCATAACCTGACTTGTTATCCATGGAGACCGGTTTGGTTATTTAGCAACAATACAAAACAAGTTTACATTAACTGTATTCAAACAAAAGTATACATTTATAATGAGTTATGGGCAGTTACGTCAGGTGGGCCGCACCTCAGAGGCGTCGTTAGGGGGGGAGCTACTGGGGCTGGAGCCCCGAGTCTCTTGACCATAGCCCCGAGTCTGTGAAGCTTCCCCTGCTTCCTGCTCTGTCACTATGATAACCCAGCCCCCAACCCATGTAACCGGCAGGAACCCACGTGTCCTCCCTCACAGCACAGACCACGAGGGATGCTGTGCTGCTGTGGAGAGGCTGCTCTCTGCTCCAGGGGCTGCAGAAAAGCCTCCTCTATGACCTGCCACTTACCTCCCATCCAGGAACAGGCTGCACAAGGTAGGACCTCCATGTATTTTTATATAAATATCACCAACAGGTGAGTACTGGGGAAGGGGGTGGAGGGAGGGTGACATTAATGGGCAGAATAACCCTGGCAAATGATGGATATATTAACCCTGGCAAATGATGTCTAAATTAACCCTGGCAAATGATGTCTAAATTAACCCTGGCAAATGATGGATAAATGAACCCTGGCATATTATGGAGAAATTAACCCTGGCAAATGGTGGATAAATAACCCTGGCATATTATGGAGAAATTAACCCTGGCATATTATGGAGAAATTAACCCTGGCAAATGATGTATGAATTAACCCTGGCAAATGATGTATGAATTAACCCTGGCAAATGGTGGGGAAATTAACCCTGGCAAATGGTGGGGAAATTAACCCTGGCAAATGATGGGGAAATTAACCCTGGCAAATGGTGGGGAAATTAACCCTGGCAAATGATGGATAAATAACCCTGGCATATTATGGAGAAATTAACCCTGGCAAATGATGGAGAAATTAACCCTGACAAATGATGGTTAGGGATGGTCTGTGTGGAATGGAAATGCCCCCTTCCCTGCAATGAGATATAGCAGCAGGGAGGGGGGACATATTGAACAACATTTATTTTATTTTTTAAATACACCATTTGTATGAGTATGTGACAGACTGTATGTATGTATGAGTGTATGTGGCAGACTGTATGTGTGTGTGTATGTATGAGAGCATGTGACAGACTGTATGTATGTGACAGACTGTACGTATGTATGTGATAGACTATGTATGTGTGATACTATGTATGAGTGTGTGTGTCTATGTGACAGATTGTATGTATGTATGTATGTATCTGTGTGACAGACTGTATGGGTGTGTGTGTCTATGTGACTGACTCTATGAATGTATGTGTCTATGTTACTGACTGTATGTATGAGTGTGTGTCTATGTGACAGACTGTATGTATGTGTGTGTGTCTGTGACAGACTGTATGTATGAGTGTGTGTCTGTGACAGACTGTATGTATGAGTGTGTGTCTGTGACAGACTGTATGTATGAGTGTGTCTCTGTGACAGACTGTATGTATGTATGAGTGTGTCTCTGTGACAGACTGTATGTATGAGTGTGTATCTGACACTGTATGAGTGTGTGTCTATGTGACAGACTGTATGTATGAGTGTATGTGACAGACTGTATGTATGAGTGTATGTGACAGACTGTATGTATGAGTGTATGTGACAGACTATGTATGCATGTACGAGTGAATGTGACAGACTGTTTGTATGTATGAGTGTGTGTGTCTATGTGACTGACTGCATGGATGAGTG
This sequence comes from Pelodytes ibericus, assembly GCA_036172795.1. Classification (NCBI taxonomy): domain Eukaryota; kingdom Metazoa; phylum Chordata; class Amphibia; order Anura; family Pelodytidae; genus Pelodytes; species Pelodytes ibericus. The sequence goes on from CM069860.1 coordinate 111,261,884, forward strand.
TGTATGTGTGTCTGTATATGACTGCATGTGATTGTGTGTATGTGCTGTTGTCTGGCTCCTAGATTTTTTACTGGCTCCTAAAACTCAGTTAAGTTCGTCAAGCCCTGGCATAAATGCAACTAGTTATATACATCTATTTGGGGTCTACCTCAAGCTTTTGAAAAGGCTGGAAATATTTAATATTTTACAGGTTTTGTTTTGTGATTATAAACGTAATATTTTTTTGCTGCGAGGGTGGTGGGTGCATGGAATAGCCTTCCAGTAGAAACATAGAAACATAGAATGTGTCGGCAGATAAGAACCATTCGGTCCATCTAGTCTGGCCAATTTTTTTTTCTGTGTTAGAAGATAGTCCTCCTCCTGTATGAGACTCATAAAACATGTACTAACAACAAGCATGGAATTGGGTTCTCATACCTGTTTAAGCCCTCAGACACAGCAATTGATTAACACACACTATCAATGGCATTACTTCAATGCAAGGTTCAGAAATGCTAGACTGAACACCAGGAATTAAAAACATACATAATAATGCCAATTGTTATAATGCAGAGATGATGAGCTCACCTAGTGAATAATAAAAATTAGTCAGACTGGAGATTAGGAATATAAATAAATATTTTGATGGGCATTATACAGGCTCTCAAACTAGATAAACTGCATCAAATATGCTCTGCGCTGTTTCTAAATGTAATTCTGGTACTTGCTGCACATTTAAAGTGACTTACCAAAGGTTACAGTTAGCAGACAAAATAATTGAAGCTGATTCCACCAAACTGTGGGGAATAGCAAATGTTAAGCCTCAAAAACGAAGTTTACAATTATGTTGTTCTGATTTTTGCAATTTCTTTGTTATTTCATCACAATTCACTCCTCATACAGGTGATACTCGAAAAATTTGAATATCGTGCAAAAGTACATTTATTTCAGTAATGCAATGTAAAAGAGGAAACTAATATATGAGATAGACGCATTACATGCAAAGCAAGATAGTTCAAGCCGTGATTTGTCATAAGTGTGATGCTTATGGCTGACAGCTCATGAAAACCCCAAATCCACAATCTCAGTAAATTAGAATATTGTGAAAAGGTGCAATATTCTAGGCTCACAGTGTCCCACTCTAATCAGCCAAGTAAGCCATAATACCTGCAAAGGGTTTCTGAGCCTTTAAATGGTCTCTCAGTCTGGTTCAGTAGGAATCACAATCATGGGGAAGACTGCTGACCTGACAGTTGTGCAGAAAACCATCATTGACACCCTCCATAAGGAGGAAAAGCCTCAAAAGGAAATTGCGAAGGAAGTTGGATGTTCCCAAAGTGCTGTATCAAAGCACATTAATAGAAAGTTATGTGGAAGGGAAAAGTGTGGAAGAAAAAGGTGCACAAGCAGCAGGGATGACCGAAGCCTGGAGAGGATTGTCAGGATTGTCAAATGTGTTGGCGACTTTCACAAGGAGTGGACTGAGGCTTGAGTCAGCGCATCAAGAGCCACCACACACAGACGGATCCTGGACATAGGCTTCAGATGTCGTATTCCTCTTGTCAAGCCGCTCCTGAACAACAAACAACGTCAGAAGCATCTTACCTGGGCTAAAAAAAAAAAACAGACCTGGTCTGTTGCTCAGTGGTCCAAAGTCCTCTTTTCTGATGAGAGCAACTTTTGCATCTCATTTGGAAACCAAGGACCCAGAGTCTGGAGGAAGAATGGAGAGGCACACACTGCAAGATGCTTGAAGTCCAGTGTGAAGTTTCCACAGTCTGTGTTGATTTGGGGAGCCAATCTGCTGGTGTTGGTCCACTGTGCTTCATTAAGTCCAGGGTCAACGCAGCCGTCTACCAGGAGATTTTGGAGCACTTCATGCTTCCTTCCGCAGATGAGCTTTATGGGGATGCTGACTTAATTTTCCAGCAGGACTTGGTACCTGCCCACACTGGCAAAAGAACCTGGTTCAATGACAGTGGGATTACTGTGCATGATTGGCCAGCAAACTCGCCTGACCTGAACCCCATAGAGAATCTATGGGGCATTGCCAAGAGAAAGATGAGAGACATGAGACCGAACAATGCAGAAGAGCTGAAGGCTGCTATTGAAGCATCCTTGTCTTCCATAACACCTCAGCAGTGCCACAGGCTGATAGCTTCCATGCCACGCCGCATTGAGGCAATAATTGCTGCAAAAGGGGCACCAAACCAAATAATGAGTCCATATGCATGCTTATACTTTTCAGAGGTCCGATATTGTTCTATGTACACTCCTTGTTTTATTGATTGCATGTAATATTCTAATTTACTGAGATTGTGGATTGGGGGTTTTCATGAGCTGTAAGCCATAATCATCGCACTTATGACAAATCATGGCTTGAACTATCTTGCTTTGCATGTAATGCGTCTATCTCATATATTAGTTTCCCCTTTTACGTTGCATTACTGAAATAAATTAACTTTTGCACAATATTCTAATTTTTCGAGTATCACCTGTATATACCAAAGAGCTACTGTTCAAATCACAGTTAATCTGGTGCTAGTTGAAAGGAAATATATATATTTTATGTATAATTACAGTAAAAGTTGTATTGCGGAAAGTAGGGAGAACTGTAATTGGTTTGCTTGTCTTTAGGTTACCTACACTAATTCTCCATGACTGTGTAGAATCACCCATCATATTCACGATGCTGTAGGGTCACCTCTGCTTTCCCCCACAGTCTCATAGTCTAATCGAATTTAATTCCTTTCTCTGTGCTGCATTAAAATCCCACTTTTATGTGTGCATTGTAGACAGGGCTTGACAGAGCACCCACAGGTCTTGCAAGAACCCCCCATAAGGCACACACAGGATTTACCTAGCACCCAGATAGCATACACAGGATTTGCCAGAGCACCTGGATTCCACACACACTTAAGCAGGATTTTCCATAGAACCCAAATTTCACCCACAGGAATTGCCCAGCACCCAGATTGCACCCACACCTCTTGCCAGAGTATCCAGAATGCCCCCCGGATTTGCCCCAGCACCCAGATTGCACCCACAGTATTTGCCACAGCACCCAGGTTGCACACACAGAATTTGCTCCAGCACACAGATTGCACACACATGATTTGTCCAGCACCTACATTATATCCACAGGAGTTTCCCAGCCCCCAGATTGCACCCAAAACTCTTGCCAGAGCATCCAGATTGCACACAAAGGATTTCCCCACGCATCCAGATTGCACACACAGTATTTACCTCAGCACACTGATTCCACACACAGGATTTGTCCAGCACCTACATCTACAGGAGTCACCCAGAACCCATATTGCATCCACAGGTCTTGCCCTGGAGTTCCCTGGTGGCTAATGGTGGCGCTGCCCAAGCACACAGACATAATCTCAGGATGCCTCTTTCACTTTGTCTCTGCAATCTGAGCGCTGTTCCCCGATACTCTGATTTCTAACAACAAGCTGGGGAAAAGAGAGGCATCCTAAGAGGATGTATTTGTGCTTGAGCAGGGCACCAACATCCAGCTGCCTGCTCTCTCATTTCTAAGTGGCACCTGTGCTACAGTGGGACTCTCTGCATGGCCACTGTGGCACGTGCACCATAGGTTTGCCACCACTGCCCTAATCTAACTACTTAAATAAGAGTGCTTATAGCAGGGTTTGATAAATATGTGCACCCAATCAGTCAAATTTATGAGCCAGCCTGGTTATTTTACTAAAGTTCTAAGTAAATTAGTCCAAATAGTTAGGTGTAAGCAGTATGGGTAGCCATGGCTTTCTGACTATAAATATGATTTCTACATACTGCTGGACAGCATGTTATATGTGTCTGGCACAAAAAAACAAAACATAGCTGATGGGTCAACACTAACATTTATGGGAAAATAAATTTAAGGGCAGTTTCACCTACAGTGTCCAGAAAAAAAAACATTTTAGATAAGTGCTCTACCATGTAAAAGAGAAAAAAGATGTGTAATAAAATGTAAAAAAAATAGCAGGAAATATAAATATATTTTAAAAATTATTAATGCAGTGTTATGTGCACTCTTATGTGCTTGGAGTCCCAGAAGTTCTAATAAGATCAAGGTTAAGCATTAGAATCCATCCTAATAAAGGCGTTTAATTAAAGAGGCATTATAATTCCCCTAAGCGATATATACACGTGCATATCTCTGCTTTCAATCTTTGGAATTCTGTTAAAAGGCATTTATCAATTAACAAGACCTTGAGAGAGGACTTTTTTGTGCCCAGCCATAGGAAGAGAATATAACGCACATAGTCTTGTTTATCTATTCTTTATCCTCCGGGACTCTAATCAGCTCTCTCTGACACTTCTCACATTCTTGTCAAGAAGGATTTTTTTTCTTTTAATCAACATGTCAAGGACATCTTAGAAGACAAAACAAAACAAAAAAGACACCTCTTTTATATAGAAGTTCCAATTAACCCCATCTGTACAGTTCACAATGAGTTGCACATTGATGGTTTATTGTTGTTTTCAGCTACAAAGGGGTTAAATGATTGGGGAAAAAAATAGTTAACTGCACATGTAGTAAATTCAAAGTGTGTGAGGTTTTTTTTTAATAGCGAAATAGAATATGTTGTTCTGTAATTCAGTTGAGTCAATGCTGGCCTTTCTTTTCTTAAATTACCGTATTTCTAGAACTGTTTCTTGGTGCTCCTTGTGTGTGCATTAAAAACCTGTTTGTTGGTAACGATTTAAGGTATTGTACGGTAGAGAGAAACTGACAGAAAGATTTGTGTCAAACTGATTTGTAATGTCCAGTACAGTCAATTGTAGGTCTGTTTCAATGAAAGCCTTGTCTGAGGGAGGCCAAGGCCTTGTATAACACGTTGCAATAGTGTAGAACGATGGCTTTTGATGTCTGCATACATCTAGACATGGGCGTAGGAACTGAAAAACAATTAGGGGGACAAATTTAGCAAGGAAATTATGTGCATTACTGAGAAAGCAAACAACCAAATTGCAGTGTTAAATAGTGGTAATGTACACAACTAATGACAAAGACCCACTCTCAACAACAAACATACAATGACATGCACCCATCATGCATTGCCACCCCCATATATTAAGGTAAACATACATATTCTCACCAATGATGGCTAAGGTTGCCACCCAGCTGGCATTTTACCTATTATCCCAATGGTTAGTCTACTGAGGCAATATTTCTTTAGGAAAAGGAGCCAACCCTAGGGATGGCAAATTTCCATAGAAGGACATTTATGTGGCAAGGTGTGTGACGGTCCATAGAACATCATTAATTTGTCCATCACAAAGATCAGTAAATGTCCACTATCAACAATGTTGGTGCCTACCCCTGTGCCCACTACCACATTCTACCACCAGCCCACTCAAACGCAGGGCCAGACTGGCCTACTGGGATACCGGGAAAAATCCCGGGAGGCCATCTTCCCTGAGGCCGAAGCAGGCAATAAGAACGTGGCGCTGGGGCGGCTTTAAGGATTTGGCCGCTGGGGCTGCTTAAAGAGGGCTCTTCCTCCTCCCCCAACTCCCCCCGAGACTGTCTGAGCGCCGGATGTAGGTGATATCCGACGCTCAGGAAAAAAATAAATAACGGTGTCCTGCCTCTGCACGTACGAGGCAGACACCGTTTCATACCTACAGCATTTTTTTTTTATGTTTGTGTGTATGTGTAAGTTTGTCTGTAAGTGTGACTGTGTAATTGTGACTGTATGTAAGTGTGTGTATTTCTGCATATGTGTGTTCACTGCTTAGTCTGAACCAGCCACCTTCCTGCAAACATAATTTTAAAAAAAATCTGTGTGTATATGTAAGTGTGTCTGCGTGTGTGACAGTGTACATGTTACTGTGTGTGTCTGCAACTGTCACTGTGTATGTCTGTAAGTGTGACTGTAGGTGTGTCTGTGTAACTGTAAGTGTATCTAAGTGTGCGTGTGTGTGTATTTCTGTATGTGTGTGTGTATTACTGTGTGTGTGTGTGTATATAAGTGTGTCTGTAAGGGTTTATGTCTGCGTGTATCAAATAGCAAACAATATTAGGAAAAGTAGCAGTGCGCCAGACTATTCTAGCTGCCAATGCGAAATGGCCGCCTTTTCCCTCCTACACGATGCTGGAGCCGCCTTCTGTGCTGGGGCCTGTGAGTGCATTCTAAGTGCTGGAGCATGTCATGTAACTACAATCAGCTTTCTGAGGTGCTGGGGAAAGTTTTGTGAGTGCAGACTGTGAGGTGGGGTAAACCCTGTGAGTGCAATCTGCATGCTGTGATAAGTCCTGTGAGTGCAATATAAGTGCTAGGGTACGTTCTGCCTGGTGCAAGTCCTGTGAATGCAATATGAATGCAGGGATTGGCCAGGGGTTTGGCACGTTCTGTGAGGGCAGTCCAGGTGCTGGGGTAAATCAATATATCCCCTTAGTATGTTCACAAGTTTAAATCTCACACACTGCCCTGATATATACCCCATGCACAGGGCACAATTCCTATAACCTTGGGTACATACTGGGGTACTTAAATATGACAATGTGCATGGGGATTATATTAGGGCACTGTGTTTGATGTAACCATGTGTACATACTGGGTGCATATATTGCCCTTTGCAGGGTTTTATATCCGTTTTATCTATAAATAATACACTCTTCAAATGTGCTTTGAAATGGTTTTCTCTTTTATGAACAAGAAAAATAATGTTATGCTATGGGGCTGGTATAATGATGTTATGCTATGGGGCTGGTTGGTATAATGATGTCATTCTATGGGGCTGGTATATAGTTATTTCCAGGGCTGGTTGTTATCCCCAGTTCGGCCCTGCTCAAAAGTCATGTTCCATTCTCACTATTAGCACTTATAGGAAACTTATAGGGGGCTCTTCACCAAACGGGAGGTGCGGGTGAATTGAGGTCAGATGAGTTTTTAATCCTACTGATTTAACTATGGTGCAGGGCTTAGCTATTAGCAGTGGAAATTCACCAGGCTTGTCCCTGCACTATGCATAGTTAAGCCAGTGAGATAAAAAGTTGGCTCAACACAACTCACATAGAATTTGTCCCAGCAGCCTGATTGCACACACAGAATTTGCACCAGCAGCCTGACTGCACACACAGAATTTGTCCCAGCAGCCAGACTGCACACACAGAATTTGTCCCAGCAGCCAGACTGCACACATAGAATTTGTCCCAGCAGCCAGATTGCACACACAGAATTTGTCCCAGCAACAAGATTGCACACACAGGATTCGTCCAGCACTTACATTACATCCACAGGAGTTGCCCAGCACCCAGATTGCACCTCACTTTCAGTGAATAGCCCTATAGTATAGCAGAACAGGAACGAGAGGAGTCCCACAGTAAGAACGTGTGCAAGTCTTTTTTGCCTCCTCTCTCATTTTCCAAGTTCTTTCCTTCTTTCTCTCCCTTTCTATTCATCCTATTTTACCCCCTCTCATCTCTTCTTCCACCACTCTCTCACATCTCTTTCTTTCAAGCCTAATTCTACCTTCTCCTATCTGATTCCAGGTATAAGTATAAAGGTACTAAGCACCCCTCAATACCAATATAGTAGCCATACTTTTTAAATTCCCATTTCACAAAAATTCAATTTACAGCTTGATAGGCTGCTGAAATTATTATTATTTTTGTAGTGTATATATGTAAATCTTCTCCTTAAAGAACCTATAAAACATTTACATATTTTTTCCGCTAGCAGGGGTTTGCACATGAGTGACCTTGTGTCCAAATGTGCTTATCAAAATTACTAAAAGCCAGAAACCTGAAGCTTATAATTGCTCTGAGATTAGAACGCTACCTTTTACTTTGTGAGATTATCTCAGTTGTTCAATTCATTATACTAATTACTCTTTATAAGCTTGAATCATTTTACATCAGTCAAATGGTCATGCATGGCAGCTCTATACATTTACTAAAGTTGCCAGATCAGCCATTTTGTTATCAGAAATACAACTTTTTACTTCTTGCCTGGCAGTATGTAGAATTCATATGTGGTCATAGGAAAATCAATTACTTAAACATCATGGAACCTAACAGATCCCCTCCTTGATTAATTGATTTCTGGAAAAAAATTTTTTTACAAACTGCTGGACAGCATGTTTTATGAGCCTGGTAAAAAAAAAAAAAAAAGTAAAACATAGCTGATAAGTCAACAATAACATTTATGGCAAACACAATTAAAGAGGAAGTTTGTTCCCAAAAATATTTTTAGATAAGATTTTTTATTTATTTATTTATTTTTTTTACTTTATATGGTACATCACATCAGTTTTTTCATCAACACTATAGTTAGACCAGAGCCTCATTAACCAGTGGACACTTACCCAAGGTCCATTGTAAAGAGGGGTCAACCAGCCTTGAACCGCGTCGGGTAAATGCTGTGCTGGCTGAATCAGCACAGACTTCATGCTCCATACTATCCTCTACGTTGCTCCAAAATTAAAGTCTCAGAGCACCGGTTGTCACCGACATTTGGCCCTCATAATCAGTCAGGGAGGCCAAGAGGCAAAGATGGCACTGACACCTGTTTGGGAACAAAAATGGAACTGGCAAAATGGGGATAAAAATGCCACTGATAAGTTGTATGAGGACAAACTATGACACTGATAACCTATTTAGGGACAAACATGTCAGTGAAAGGGATTTGGGGCAAATGATGCAACTGTATTTAGAGGTGCCAGTGAAAACAAATTTCAGTTTAAAACTAAAGGAACAATTTATAAAGTAAATATAGGTGTATTGGCATATTTGAAACAATGACATCATCATGACAAAAGGCAATAAATGCAGTGTGCACCCATACAACATATAATCTTAATAATTTTAAACATTTTTAATAGCACAGCACCCCAAAACCATTGTTTTTGCATATTTATGAAGCCTGACCAGCTTTTGGGCGTGCACTCCACCCACTCACAGGTGCTCTGTGTATGGTGTCCTGTGAGATTTGTATAAATTCTAGTTCAAGACAGATTGTCAGAGAGATTCATTCCAAGTAAGTAGCTAGAGATAGGACTCACCAAGTTTGGAGTACTTTGGCGTAGTGGTGGGCTAAGCAAAATATGGCCATATATTGTGACTAAATCTGCAATATTTTTTCATCTAAGCTAGGTGCTTTTAAAATATTTAAAAATTATTAAAAATGTTTAAAATTATTAAGATTATATGTTGTATGGGTGCACACTGCATTTATTGCCTTTATTGTAAAAATTGTGGTCGCCTTAGTGGTGCTCTGTGCAACATATGCCGGTTCTGGGGTGCTGTCCAAACCATTGTTTTTGCATAATCATGACAAAGACTGACAGGCATTACATGACAATCAAATGCATATGACATTTCTATTTCCATATGTTAAATTCCCTTTAAATCAACATGAAAACGTGGCTTGCAAAATAATATCTGCTACAGGTCCTCGTCCTCCTTTTTCTCTCTCTTGAAATAGGTTTGCCAAATTTCCTCTGTAACAAGGATTTCCTATAAAATAATAAATATGATACATCATCATACAGGGTGACATTAATTCCAGCGTATGCCTTTAGTGTATGTTTATAGCAAGAATCCCTGGTTAAGGAAGATGTCTGAACAACCTAATCTAACAGCTTTTAGCTGTTTATACAGCTGATTATTAGGATATGAAAAGTTACTTTGACCCTCATTACAAAAAAAGGCCAATGACTAAAACCAAACAAAAACTGATTTATTTCAAGACCTGTCATTTACCCACATTTAACCAATTAGGAAATATTTTGTCCTGTTTATAATTTGAGAAATTGCTCGAGTTCACGCTGGTGTGTGTGTTTTAGGTGCCTTCAGGCACTTCCTGAGGTTCAGGAGGAACGTTACCAATTCACTTCTTGAGACAGACCACTGATTGGCTCGAGTTTTGGGATTTCTCTAATTAACAGATAATTAGCCATGTTCTCTATATCAATAAGTAAAAGGTTTGCATATTTAGAGCACTGAAAAAATAGACAAAGGTACCCCCAAATGATATATTCTGTACTCTCCCATCAGAGTATAATATTATAAAAAAATTTGACATACACTTTTTAACAAAGCGTGGGATTTCTTATTGGTTTGGTTTAGTTAGTACAATGATGGCTAACTTTGGCACTGCAGATGTTTGGGAACCACAGCTCGCATCATCGTCACTGAGGATCATGGAATATGTGGTTCAAGTACATCTATAGTGCCGCTGTTAAAGGTATATTATATATTTACGCCATTAGTCATCATTGCTAGGCACTGGTTAAACAAAACTAGCAACTTTCTCTGCTTGCTCTGCTTTTGATGCATGCATTCCCAGAGTTAAATTCCAAATTACCCAATTTGGCTGAGAAATAGTTAAAAAACGAATCCAAACTATTATGTGAAATAAACTCAGAAGTGATTAACGCCTTTTCTCTAGAATGCAGATTGTTGGGGTGAACATTAGCAGAGAATAATCTACAAATTACAGCTAAGTGATACAATGCAGGCAAGGTTTAGTGGTCTGGAATGATAGAGGAAATAAAGATGTTTCGGTATGTGAGCTGCAGTATAAATCTTTTATTTTACATATTGTGTTTGACGGCCTCTGCAGGCATAGATAATTCTTGGCTCTCTGCGGCTACGGGACGTGAGAGAAATACATCAATGGGCTGTAGGTTGGCAGATTTGGAAGGGTAATATAAAAAATGTAGCAAACCTGAAGAGGCCAACTTCTTTTTACAGGTTTGTCAATGTGTGCATTTTTTTTTGTTCTGGAAAAAACTAGTGCTCTTATATATAGTGGAATATGAACATTAAGTTGCCAAATAAGCTATCCGTTTAGATACTGTCTCTCAGAGTTGTTCCTCAGGAATCCATAATATGTAGTAGGCCTTTGGAGGCTGTCCTCAGGGCCCTATAAAAAAAATCTAAGCTCTCAAAATTCAATTACGGATAAGCTTGTAATCTGATAGATGTAGGTTTTAGGGAGTCTTTACAGAACTTTTTTTTGCATATACTTATGTGAAGTATTAGTCACTGAATGTTATAAAATAAAAAGAGAATGAGACTATGTCCTTGTAAGCTACAGTGGGTAATAATTATCAAATGTCAGAATGTTAAAGCTTCATTTCTTTGTTGGCAAAGAATGTCAATGACTGACAGAGACCTTTATTCAATAAGAAAATGAATGTGATGTACATATATTAATAATAAGTCATAAGCATCTGCCACCACGTGATGCCAAAACACATGCATTATAAAAATGAATGTCCTGTTTGTCTTCTTTTTGCTGCAGTTCAGCTTAAAACATGTATAAAATATACCGTATTTGCTCGATTATAAGACAACCCTGATTATAAGATGACCCCCCAAACTTTGGATATTCCTTTAGGAAAAAAAACAAAAGCCTGAATAAAAGACTACCATATACTACCATCAACTTTTATGTTAAAGCCGGAAGGACCCGGCTTCATCAAAGAAGTCCCGGCGGTCGTGCCGGGCGGCAGGTGAGGATGTCTGCGCGCATCACGCAGACATCCCCTAGCTGCTTGAGAGGGGACCTGATTCCCAGTCTTATAATCTGACCTCAATTTGAGGTCAGATTATAAAACGACCCCGAATGTAAGACTTTTTCAGAGAATTTGCTCTGAAAAAAACCTTGTCTTATATTAGAGCAAATACGGTATACGGTCTCATGACTGTCTGCCTACTGACTTAAATCTAAAGCTAAATATCAAACCAATGTTATCCCCATGTCCTACCACCAACCTCGGGTTAGGAGCTGACCCCCAGGCAGACTAAATTATGGCACCCGCTCCCACCGACATTGCAGATACCTCAGCACATGCCCCATCACCCACATTGCACACCCATTACATGGCCCATTACCCAAGGACATGTCCCATAACCCACATTGTACACCCATTACATGCCCCATCACCCACATTGCACACACATTAAATGTCCCATAACCCCATTACATGCCCCATCACCTACTCTGTACACACATTACATGCCCCATCGCCCTATTACATGCCCCATCACCCACATTACATCCCCCATTTCCCCCCATTACATGCCCCATTTCCCTTATTACTTATCCCATCACCCCCAGGACATGCCCCATCACCAATATTCCATACACATTATATGCCCCATCAACCCATTACAACCCTTATAACCCCCATTACATGCCCCATCATACCATTACATGGCAAATCACCCAGGTTGCACACACATTACATACCCCATTACCCTTTTACATGCTCAATTACCCAATTACATGTTCCATTACCCAATTACATGCCCCATCACACTATTACATGCCCCATCACACTATTACATGCCCCATCACACTATTACATGCCCCATCACCCATGTTGCACACACATTACATGGCCCATCACCCTATTACAAGCCTCATAACGCCCATTACATGCCCCATCACCCTATTACATGGCCCATCACCCATCAGCTCCATTGCATGCCTCATCACTTTCATTACATGCGCCCTTATCCCATTCCATGGCCCATCACATGCCCCATCACCCCAGGACTGATGTTCCCACATCACATCGGAGACATTTTGGGAGCTGAATTTCGAGCTACCCAATAAGCCCCAATGTGACCCCTAATAGTGGCACATCATGGCCAATGATGTCTTGATAGCGTCGGAAACGGAAAGCTTAACCAAAAATATCTCTATCACCCCCATAGACTGGGGAAGCTGGGATGAAGGCATTTGATTGGCTGACATAATCCCCAGGCAGCTGCAGGTGACAATGTTTGTGTGCCTGTCTCAGACAGGCACACAAATAATCTCACCTGCAGCTGCCTGTTAGTCTCTCCGCAGCCTTCCTCGGCGGGGGAGGACTGAACCCCTACCGATGACATTTCCTTGCAGCTCCCAGGTATGAGAGAAATAAAGATGGGAAGGGAGACAGTGACAGGAGAGAGAGAGAGAGAGAGAGAGAGAGAGAGAGAGAGAGAGAGAGAGAGAGAGAGAGAGAGAGAGAGATGAGGGGGAGAGAGACGCAGAGGTGGGGAAGAAAGAGACAGAGGTGGGGGGAGAGAGACAGAGGTGGGGGAGAGACAGAAAGGGATGGGGAGAGAGACAGACAACAGGGGAGATGGGAGTGAGAAACGGCCAAAAGGGCAGATGGGAGAAATACCAAAAAAAGGGGAGATGGGAAAGAGACAGACATAAGTTGATATCAGGGGTTATCTTGGACAAGGGGATATGTGCTTCAGGATATCCAAAATACTTTATGAGACTTGAGCTCCAGGCACCCAGTACCTGTACCGAGGAACCTGAAGCTTAATCTGGTAAGAACATTGAGTGGCTAAGCCCCCTTTAAGGCTCCACTTTTTTGTGGCTCAGTCATAGATATGACCATTTTTTTGTTTGTTTTTTGAGGAAAAGATGGCAACCCTAGTACATCACCAACCACATTCAACTTAGAATGAAATAATAGTGCAGACATGTTTTTGTTCAAACAAGACAGAGATTCACATACCCCAATTCTAACTGCATAGTCAACCATGGAAAGACATTAAATTGGTGAATCCGCTTTACCGGCCCAAACTACGATCCTGTCTTAATTGTCACAGACCCTCTGTCTTATCAACTACTAACTAAAAACTACGCCATCACCCACTGCAACATCCTCAAGACATGCAAACAATCTGCAGAGCCACTTGGACCCACACACAGAAATTGTCTAAATAATGAAAAAGGGAGTTGCAAATGGATTCCATTCTCACTACTTATCCAAGAAACGTGCTAAATGTCTCAAAAATGCATAGATATGACGCAAAGATATGGAGCAACCCATAGGTAGACACAGGCCCATAAAAACATTTCCTTCAAACCAACAACCCAAAAGGTATTGGCAATCCAGATGGACCTGCAAAAGACTGAAAGCAGACTCAGTGTACACTTTCACCAACAATGCCCGAGGACCTGTGTCCCTAACCATGTCCACTGCCCTGTCAAATGATGCATGTGACACAGTGAAAAACTCCCTGTCAGTATATGCATACCCTTATGGGTATGAAAGATGATGAATGAATCAAAATTTACCATTTTACTTCTTGGGCACTATCCCCAATGGGGACACCCTAAACATCAAAAATGCCCACCATATGACCCAAACCCACCTCCTTTCCTAGTTTCTCACACACCACGTCCAGGGAAACACCTACTGATCTTAGATTATTAAATGATAAAACAGATTTATGTGGGACGCCGGCAAACCCTTTGTCCAAAAAACAAAAATGGGATTTCCTGCCTCCTGTAGCGTTTTAGCCAGGGCAGCATTGAGTGTTTGTTCACTTGTGCCAACCCTGCTCCAGTCACAGCCCCTCTCTTAAAGTATTTGGAATGGCTGTGAGAGCACTCACAGTCTGAGCACTTATGGTTGTATTTACATAACCTTCCTTATTTACATTGGTTGTCATTATGCAGCAATATCCATTTTTACCCCTATCTGACAAAAAGGTTGTGGTCCCTTCAGCGGCACCCCATTGATAGGGCGGGGCCTTCTGGGCCATCATCAATATCAACATGATCCCCCATCTCATACATGGAAATTGTTCATCATAGTGCTACCATGCCAAACCCGGTATGTCCTGTAAGTATCCCATATGCTAACGAAATAACCTGTTCTTCCTTTTCTCTGCTTCCTTTTTAACTCTATCCTCTTTTTTTGTTGTCCATTTTTTTTAAATGAAGAGACAACAAGGAGAATAATTCCAAGTATTCCCCTTTCCAACTTTACTCTAGGCGTAACTAGAAACTAGAAGCCCAAGAATGAATGGGCCCTGGGCAGCTGCCCCGTTTGCCCACACATTTTTTTGTGTGCAGGGGTTGCAGGGCGGCCGGGCCCCTGGAGTGACGAGCCTGGTCGCAGCTGCGACCCCTGCACCAGCGGTAGGTCCGCCACTGCCTAAGAGGCCCGAAAAAAAGAGACATACGCATTTTGCCACACTGCATCTGGCAGCCCTCCCACAATATAATCTAAATCCCCCACTTCACTGCTCTGCAGCTCCGTGCAACCCACTTCTGATGCCAATCCTCCCAACTTGAATTGTTTCTGTGTCTGTCATCGAAGCCTCATTAGTTACTGGCCCTTTCACACTAATTCCTGCAGGTACTACTCTCTGTGTCCCCTGAATCATGTTGCCCACCCCCCATGACTGCAAAATTCACAATAATCTCATCATTCTCTTGAGATATAAGTGGTAATTTGTCAGTATTTTGTTCACATGTAGTCTCTGTGGCTGATTCAGGCCTCCAATACGACGATCCCTGTTCCTGTTGTAACCAAACCGTTCGGCTGGCTGCTAATCAACTGCCTCCATACTGATCTCTGGATGGCTGATCTCCAAACTGCAAGGACAAAAAAGAGATGGACAGTGCTACAGAACTAGATCTGTCATCTCTCCTCTGTTTCCTTTTGCCTCTGCCACTGTCAGTCTTACTTTCTGAGCCATAACTACATACAACATAAACCCGTGACTGCCTATATTGGGCTTGTGTGCCCGGCTGTGCATAACACTACAGCATCTCACACCCCTCTCCCTGGAGGACGATCTATATGGGCTACTGTCACATGAACAACGTTTCCATTTGTGCTGGCTGTGACCATGAATGTATACTGAACCATCCAAACCAACAGAAACAGCCCTGTCCATTCAGCTGCCACCTCAGTACATCTATCCCCCAGTTCCTTTCTCTAGTGACCAAGCTCAGTGGCACCCCATTTGGTACTCCCGTGCCCAGCTAAATCTCGCACTGTCCCTCCTTTCTCAGCCACCCAATGGTCAAATGTGCCTCTCTCTCTATCCTCCCTCTCTACTTGCCTTTGTCTCCTGCCTTTTGGACTGCAAAGCTGATTGCGCAACCGTAAACAATATGCTCTGCGGCTGCTCTGCTTGACACAGGTTGCCTACGAGGATCACCTCCTTCAGCTGCTGCAGGCTGTCTCATCATTCCACCAGCACTCTCATCTGATGAATGACTTCCCTCAGACTCTGCTGCTTCCCCATCCTCAATGCTCCCTTCCCGTGATTTCTGACCTGGGACCCATATTCTCCAAGGCATATGTCTCTCTGCACCCTCCTCCAATCAAAATCAGCTGAATTCACATAACTCAGGCCTGGTCATGGTCCCCTGATGCCTCCACTGACTGCCCAGGTCCCTATCCCTTACCAGACTCCCAAATTGTGGCCTCCACAACCCACTCACCAGACAGTCCTTGCAGAGCACCACAATCCACAGGCATTCCCCTTTTGCTTCTAGATCAATCTGCAAGCTCCGCATCTCCAACCACAGGATCTCCGACACCTGTATCTCCAATAGACCTCCTCTTCTTTGGGCCTGATCTCTTAATAAATGTCTCTCAATCAATTGTATGTATACCTGGCAAATATGTAGTTATACTTACAAAACCTTGCTAATGTAAAACCAATAATCACAGATCTACATAGCTGATGACACAATATTTCATTTAATTAGACAAGTATAATTAAATTAATACGTCAGTCATCCAGAAATAGCTTTAACTGCATTTGATAAATTAGGAGATCAATTTAATTGCACAAAGTATCACATTCAACACCTTATTCTGAAACAAGAAGGAAACCAAATGCTAATTTGTTCTGTTTACACACAGTATTTGAAGCTTATATGTCATATTATAAACAATTGTTGGATATTCTATTCATCAAAAAATACTTTTCTTTAGGCTCCATCTCGCCAAAACACATTCTTCATTGCATAGTTCCTTTTTTGACTTAGCACTTGAGATAGGACAAAGGCAGTCTCACTTGTCATGTCATTCACTACTTCAAAATTGATGAGGGCACCATAAAATACTAAGCAAAATGTAATGTCACATTGAGCATAAAATTGCCAAGTCAGGAAATTAGGTTTAGTAGATAGCTGGGAAATTGGCCCCTTGAAAAGGACAAGGTAATTTAAAAAAAAACATGGATCATCAGATATGAATAATCTACTGCTTCTTTATCTAAATTATGTTAATTTTCATACACTTTTATCTGATACCTAGTCATAAAGCTTTTTATATGGCTGTGTATGCAGGTAAATAGCTGGTTTTGAGCTTTAACAGGACTATGCCCACCTAAACATTGCTTATACTGTGTTTGTAGAGGAGAAAAACATGATAAAAATTGATCTATACATTCTACTAGCAGAATTGTAAACAAATGCATAAAAAAGAGAATTTTGAAAAAGAAAAAACAAAAAAACAACAACTAAAAACATATATTGATGTGTCTGTGGTGACTCCTGCTTATGAAATCACCTGTGGCTTAGTATGCAAATGCAGAAAGTTTAAATTAAATATGAGTCATTTGCATTTCATATCATATCAAAGCTAACCCTACATCTAGGGTAAGGGTTAGAATTAGGGTTAGGGTTACAGGTGGGTTAGGGTTAGAACCAGGGTTAGTACAAGGGTTAGATTAAGAGGTGATAAATTTAGGGTTGGGGTCAAAAGTTCACTGTAGGAGAAAATGGTTAGGAAACAAAAAACACTACTATCGGTTATTGCCCTATAACTTGAAAAAAACCTATATAGACGGGGTCTTTTTTACGGTTTGTAATTGAATAAAAATCAGGTCAAGTGGTTTTTTTTGGCATATTTTATATTTTTTTTAATAGTAAATTGTTATATCATATGATGAAAATAATAGTATTAAAAGAAAGCCCTATCTGTCCTTTAAAAAAATGATATATCATTTGTGTGGGTGTACTGAACACGAGAAAAGAAAATCACAGTTAAGCAAACGTATGACCAAAATAATGGAATTCTGGTCTTTTAAGGCACATCAAATGCAGCATAGAACTCTGTTACTAAGGGGTTAAAGACATTGTAAGTCATGTATAAAAGTTGGAACAGCGCTAATAGTGGTACAAGCAGCAACTTATAACGCTAATCCACAAGAAAAGTGGGTAGTTAACAATGTGTATGCTGGATCCATGCTAGTTGTTCATTCACTGTTACCCCCAACATTTTAACAGGCCCAAAAGAGGGACATTTATTTTTGTGGGAGTGCCTAAAGGAGTGTCTGAGGGCGAGGCATTACTGCAACATTTCTTGGCCAATTGATAACTATTTATGTAATTTGATTAGTCATTTAGTATAAGAATAAAGTAAAATTAATGTGAAAAAACACATTTACTGCTGTTTAAACTCACTTTATTGTGAGTTTTATTGCTGCAATGCTCTGTGATACAGTTATACAAACCAAAAATTCTGAGCCCCACAAAAAGAGGGACAGAGGAATTCGGGGGCAAAATAGAGAGCAGGTGGGAGTTAAATTTCAGCCCGATGAAAGTATGGATGTGTAAAAAAAAGATACCATTGCCATTATACAAAAGATCTCAGCAGCTGCACATTTTTAATTTTCTGGACAGCATTTATACATAATCACTATTGTTTCTAGTTAATGTTTGTCAGGATGCAACAGCTCTACATAGAACACTATAGGATCAAATCATATTACTGCTGCTGCATAACACGTATTTCTGTTAAAGCAGATTATTGTGGAGCATGTAACATGCAAAGAAAATGTCTGGCATTTCCATCCTATTTCCATAGCAAATTTCAAAAGGCTTCCATATTTTACTTGACAAGCACACATCCCAAATTAAACATCATGAGAGCTGTCTCAACAAAGGCTGCATTTTGTATTAAAATATTTCTTTTCAAGCTATTTACATGTACAATTTAAGCAAAGACTGGCTTGTCACACTTAGCCTGACCTTTTCATACCTCCTGTAAAACCCATTTGAATTTTGAATTTTGATATCTTGTCACATGCCTGTGTCTATCCCTAGTGGGTATTAACTCTCTACCAGTCTACCATAGTAGTGCACAGCTTGGTTCTCAATGACATGAGTTTGGGATTTTCTCTAATTGTTATAGCTGGGCTACCATGTACGTACAGGTGCATAGAGAGGTTACCCATTTCTATGAGTTAGAGACTGTACTCTGGGCTTTACCCTGAGGACTCTGGTGGAATCTCTTTAGATTGACAGCTCCCGTGTCATTTTATGCAATCCCCGAGGAGGGGACCACTTACTAGAGAATGACTGCCTCATAGTAATTATTCTATGCCTGCTTGGAAAGTCTGAGGAGATGAACATTAAACAGACCAGTCATATGGGAACCAGGATATGCCAAGAGGTCAGGGATGGGTGCTTGCCATAAGTGGTAATAAGCTTTACAATTTTATAACGTGTAACCTTGTCTTTCTACACAATCCACTGTTGCACTTCCAAAAGAAGCAGGGAATTCTACTCATCTACCTTTTTTTGGAATTCAAAAGTCAGGTACAGTGAAATGATTAATGTACTTTTGGTTCATGATACCTGTTTAAATTCAGAGAACTTTGTAATTAGTTGACAACAAACATATACCTTGAAGGGACAGTCTAGCACTTTGGCTGAAGTTGAAGACTACTGCTTGTATAGTGCACAGGCTTTTTTTCCAGTGTGATTTGATGCAGGCAAATTGGCTGTGGTGTATTAATGGCAAAATAATACTGGCATATTATTGAGCAAATTGACTGTGGCTTATTAATGGCAAAATAATACTGGCATATTATTGTGCAAATTGGCTATGGCTTAATAATGGCAAAATAACTCTAGCATATTAATGGCAAAAGTAATACTGGCATATTAATGGCAAAATAATACTGGCATATTAATGGGCAAATTGGCTGGGGCATATTAATGGCAAAATAACACTGGCATATTAATGGGCAAGCTGTTGCATATATTAATGACAAAGTGACTGTGGCATGGTAATTGGTACCTGACAGTTTCTTATTTTAATTGGCAAAGCAATGGCATGTTCTGTGGGACAAAATAACATTTACTATGGGGGAAGTGACACTGGGGTTTGTTCTGCAGGGGCAGTTCTGTGGGACAAAGTGACACTGTGGTATGTTCTGTGGGGCAAAATGACACTGTGGCATGCCAAATTGTGTGGGTGCAATATGAGTGCAAGCCAAGCGCTGTGGGTGCAATATAGGTGCATGGCAAGTGCTGTGTTAAGTCCTTTAGGTGCAATGTGGGTGCAGAAAAAGGGAATAAAAACAAGAAATATAATTTTTCAATAAAATGTTTATTACATATACAAATAGTTGAATGTGATAAGAAAATAGTTGCATATAATATTAAAAAGGTTACATTTACATACAGTATTTTACAATGCGACTAGAAAAATTGGGTCAAGGGGGGTCCACTGCTAAAGCCTTTGCCGGGTGCCCACTAGGGACTTAAAGAGGCCCTGGTACTGGGGGTAACTCATAATCATACTGGAATAGGGTAACCATTGAAATCTTGTAGGTAACAAAGATTGCAATTTTTAGTTTATGTTTCCAAATGTAAAATAGTATTGGGGAACTGCAGTCTTTCAGTACGTGAACCCGTCATCAGAAATGTTATTTTCACCATCACTTTAAAACTATGGAACTGTTGTTGTATAATAAAAAAATAAAAAAAGTTTCCCTCCAGATATATCATAGTAAAAACTTAAAGATGTGATGTTTTTTCATGTTGGAAGAACTGGGGTCCATAAAGATCTGGTGAGTCCATATCAATCACTTTCTTTAGACAAGAGCATATTTTCTCTGTATTATACATATAAGATGATACCTTGAGTCTTTGCTGTTGGTATCAATTTAATGCCTTTGTGCCTGGTGAAATTTGTTGAGCTGAAAGGCCTCTGAGGTGTTTGTGAAATAAACATAGTAAGCAGTCATCCAGATTAGTTATTGTTTCTGAAATATTCACATGCGTAGACTGTCGTTATGGGATCTGTCATCTGGAGCTTCAAGTTGTAAAAACAGTTGCTTTTTTGCTCTTTTTAAGGTTTTGTATTTCTCCTTCCAAGTCTTGGCATAGGTGTATAGTTTAAATTGGCAGTTCTCCAGACTTTTGATGCCATTCCTTAGGTTTTATGTCCTCCAACATCTCCCAGATGAAGTTCCTTAAAGTTCCGTTAAAAAAAGAAGAGACTTAAACTTTCAGGTAGGTTACAAGTGAGGTGAACTAGAGTTCTGCACCAAAGAGTTTTGACTTCCTTTAATATGGTTATTGTCAAATGTATTAGTTATTTTTTGTTTGTTTTGCAGAGTCATGGGCCAGTGTGGTGCAGGTCTAGCAAACTTGTAAAAATGGGCTATTTCTAAACTCGGGACAAATAATATTATAATCTATTTAGTAGGTTTTTTATTTGTGAGTGTAGATGTGTAAAAGATTTTTCATGTAACAGTTAGAAAACTTTTTTTAAATATTTTCTCATATTTGTTTTTTTATAGAAAATTATATGATTTGGTGTAAAAAATGGTATCTAAAGGAAGCCCTTCTCATGCTGATAAAAAAAAAAATATCATTTATGTAGGTACAGTACATGAGAAAGAACAAAATTACAGCTAAGCACAAACACCACAGAAATATTAAAACAGCCCATGTCACCAAGGATAAGACACAGCCAAAAAGTAATGTCACGTTAATGGTATCTATTTTATCAACCTCGGGATAAAGGGCTAAGTCAACCCTGCCAAACGTTAAAAGCTACCTATTCTACAGATGGTGGCTTTAGCCAACAGAGTTGCAGCAGCTTATACATATACATGTATCTGTTCAAGATAACACAGCATATGTGCACCCTACTAAAATACTTTTGTTTCCTTATTGTTATTTGTTCCTTTATTTCATTGAATTAAACTTTTGCATTGAACTTTTCAAAATATTGTCAGGCAGGAAAAAAGGGCAGACAATCAGATATGAAAAAGAAACTTTAAACACTATTTACATTTCACAAACCCATAGAGACAGTGAAACCAAAATATTATGATGAAACTGCTTACACTAAGAAAAAAAAAGAAAAAGTAACAACAACAAAAAATCGTTTCATCTTCACAAAAATAGATACTTATGTTCTCATTTTATAGAGATGTATTTATCGGTATCCAGTAGTAAATAACATCCAGCACAATCTCACTATAAGTAAGCCAAGATTCCTGTTTGGTGCAATATCATTTAATTTATGGCCTGTTTCTCAAGGCATATCCTTATTAATATTTATGGTAATTCTTAAAACAAACAATCAACAAAAATATAATTTATGTTTAATTGAAAGATTGCATCAAGTGTAGATGTTTCAACTAGGCCTTAATCAGGGCCGGCCTTAGGGGTGTGCGACCTGTGCGAGCGCACAGGGCGCAACACCCCTGGGTGCGCCCTCCCGTTCAAAAAAAAAAAAAGCCGGTAGAGGCACTGGCTGGGGGAGATCAAAAGATCCCCCCTCACCAGCCCTCTGCTCGGCATGCTCTGCTAGATCCGGGGAGGGGGCGGAGCTAACCGGCACAACGGTGTAGCTCCGCCCCCACCCTGTGAAGCAGAGCAGCGTCTGCTTCACGGGGAGCCACTGGCAGCATGAGAAAGTGCTGCTCGGCTCCCCATGCCTTCATTAAGCATGGGGAGCCGAGCAGCACCTTCTCTTGCTGCCCATGGCTCCCCGTAATGCAGACTGTGCTCTGCTTCACAGGGTGGGGGCAAAGGTAGGGGAGGGGGGGGAGAGAGAGGCAGAACAGGGGTTAGGGGGGAGACAGACATACAGAACAGGGGCA
Source organism: Pelodytes ibericus (assembly GCA_036172795.1). Lineage (NCBI taxonomy): Eukaryota > Metazoa > Chordata > Amphibia > Anura > Pelodytidae > Pelodytes > Pelodytes ibericus. The sequence goes on from CM069860.1 coordinate 111,284,505, forward strand.
GGGGGGGAGAGACAGAACAGGGCTAGAGAGAGATAACAGGGGGAGGGGGGAGAGACAGAACAGGGGAGGGGGGAAAGAGAGACAGACAGAACAGGGGCAAGGGGGAGAGACAGAACTGGGGGAGAGAGAGATAACAGGGGGAGGTGGCAGAGAGAGCCAGAACAGTGGATGGGGGAGAGACAGAACAGGGGAGGGGGGAGAGAGAGACAGAACAGTGGATGGGGGAGAGACAGAACAGGGGAGGGGTGAGAGAGACAGACAGACAGAACAGGGGCAGGGGCAGGTGGGAGAGACAGAACAGGGGAGGGGTGAGAGATAGAGACAGAACAGGGGGAGGGGGAGAGACAGAACTGGGGGAGAGAGAGAAAACAGGGGGAGGGGGAGAGAGAGAGACAGAACAGGGGGAGGGTGGGACAGAACAGGGGGGGGAGAGAGACAGAACAGGGGACGGGGGGGGAGACAGAACAGGGGACGGGGGGGGAGAGAGAGAGAGACAGACATGGCAAGGAAGAGGAAAGGGACAAACATGGGAAGGGAGAGAAACACATACATAGGGGGGGGGGTGAAAGAGACGGGGGGGGGGGCGCCACGGGGGAAGCCCGCACAGGGCGCTGGAACACTTAAGGCCAGCCCTGGCCTTAATGAAAGAATGCAAAATAAATAAATACATTACTAAGTCCTATTTTCAAGTATAGCATTATCAGGGTCAGACATGTTTAGAATTTCGGGTCAGGAGAATGAAGATCTAACCAATCTGATCGAAGATTCGAAAAAAATGTTTGCACCCTGACTGAGATATATGGAGCAAAAAGGGTTCAATAAGGTGCTTTATTTGTATGCTTTCATTAAATCATTTCTACTTAAATGCCTTTGCCTACACTTGATGCAATCTTTCACTTAAACATCATTTATTTTTTTGCAGACAGTTGTCCTTTAAGATCATGTTTCCACCTTCACACTGCAGACAAGATCAGGTAAAAGATATCAATAGCTTCTTCTTTTTTTTCTTTACAGAAAACTGTTTGAGCTGTGCACAAACAGCAGTCACATGGGACCATCCCAATTTTTGCACATGACCCCAAATATCGGGACTGTTCTGGAAAATCTGACTGTCAGCAATGATGGTGGATTTTTTTATTAACTTGGGTTTTCAAGTGAATACAATAATCACGGCATGGTGACAACGTTAACTTACTAATTAAATGAAAAATCAAATACTAAATAATATAATTTATGGAAGAGCTGGCGAATACTAATGCCTTGAAACAAACATGGATGACTCAATACGAGCACATGTTAATGCTGAGGTCACAATTTGCAAACAGTTATATTGGGGTTGATATAAGTGGCAAATATTAGCATACCTTGTCAAACACTTGAAATCCCATAGACAAATCTCATTCCTTAAGTCCATCAAAGGCGTTAGACTCTATGATCTGTAAAATATGTGATGTATTTAGAACCTATTATAAAACACTATGCAAGCAAGACACAGATTACTCCACACAAGTTGTCTCTTCGTCCAGCAGAAGTCTGAATTGACACATGCTCAAAGAAAAATGCTAGATTGCCTCACAAATGAGGAAGAGGTCAAGCATGCAGATTCTTTTGTGAATAATGTGAAGTGTTCAATGCTACTATGTGCAATATTACGAATTTCATAGACATCTCCCTGCACCACTACTTACCTAATTATGCAATAAACTATTAACAAAAGTCACAGTCTACCCTTATTTACAGGATGAGACTGTTTTTGGAATGTTGCTTCCATAGGACAGAGGCTTTTTTACACTTCTGTGGTGTTTGAGTTTAGCTGTAATTTTCTTCTTTCTCACTTATTCTAACCACACAAATTACATATATTTATTTTTTCATGATAAGAAGAACTTTCTTTCGATATCATTATATTGATTATATCATGTTATTTAATGTAAAAAATATTAATAATAAAATATGGTGGAAAACAAACACTTTTTCTGAGTTGAAAAATATTTTACTCATCTACAAAAGCTAAAGAAAAAAACTGCTAAATAGATTCTAATACTTTTCCTGACAAATAGTCAACGTTACATGATTTTCTGTTATTTTTTGCACGTTATATGGCAATAATATTTCCTAACCATTTTCGTCTACAGTGACCTTTTGACCCAAACTCTAACACTAACTATAAGCATAATGCTAACCCTTACCCAAAACTAACTCTAATCCCGAACACTAAACTGTCTCTAACCATAACTGTAACCCTAATGCTAATCCTAATTGTAACCCAAACCCAAGATTTACAGCTAAGGATTTGGGGGGGGGGGGGGGTTGAGAGGCAGTCTAGCATCAGTAACTGAGCGATGATAGCGAACATTGTTCACTTCCAAATCTCCTGCCCACAACAGGGCATAGCCTTAACAGAATGGCATGCTGCTATTCCAATATGGCACACGCTTTCCCTCCGTGGAGCTATTGCAGGCTATTTTAACACCCTATTTTATTGTTGTCTAATGCCCCAACATCGAGGCATTACAGCAACATCGCCTGAGGGGTAGATACCTTCACACTGTCCGCATGACACAAATTGCCATGATGGCATAGAAACATAGAAACATAGAATGTATCAGCAGATAAGAACCATTCGGTCCATCTAGTCTGCCCAATTTTTCTAAATAATTTTCTTAGTCCCCAGTTCCCGGTCTTATATCTAGGATAGCCTTGTGTCTATCGCACGCATGCTTAAAATCCTTGACTGTGTTTACCTCTACCACTTCTGCTGGAAGGCTATTCCATATATCCACTACCCTCTCAGTAAAGTAATACTTCCGGATATTACTTTTAAATCGTTGCCCGTCTAACGTGGAATGGAACGTTCAATCGTCATTAAGGGGTTAATGATGATTCAATAATTATCATACCCAAGAAGCATTTAGAGTTAACTTAAAAATCTAAACTTACTACTATAATCAACTAAAATGGCTACATGTAAGCTCCAAGCATTTTCAAATCTGAACCAATTATTATTCATGTGTAATGTACAGGCAGTTAAGGTTGAGTAACGTTTTTTATGTAAACGACCACATTTGTAAACAAAAGTATTTTACAATAAGTACGCAAAGATTATGGGGCATGGACTTTTGCATCATGTCTATGATATGTATTTCTGAGGTAGATTTGTTATCCATGAGTTGATTGATATCACACATTGGTGTTTATACAACACTTGTTATCACAAATAAAAGCTTTGCTTTATTTCTAACTCACTAATCCTTACTCAGTTTACAAAACTTTAGGAACAAATACTCAGTATTCATAAAATATACTGACAAGGTAAATCCAGGTATAAACTATGACCTCTGTTGCAAAAAGGTTATTTTACCTGCCTTTTTTATTTTGATTGTTCCAGGGTGTTAGCATATTTGTTGGTCAGAGAACCAGTTGGAGTCCACCTTTTCTTTTTGCACCTGTCATTACCTGCTGTCAGGGCTGGCAAGGTGGGACATGAGGGCAATTACCCTCGGCTGATCTCTTATCTGACTTTTGCATAAAGAAAAGTTACAAATGTGTAAGAAATGAGTGGAGAAGAAAACAATGATGAGAGATAAATGAAGATGAATATATGATGTGACCCTATAATGCTGTGGTATAAGTGCAAGGCATAGAGCTGGTAATCAGTCATTTCCATTTTGCTGTTTACTCACAGTATCAATTACAGTTTCCACAGGATGCTGAAAAAAAAAAATCAGACAACTAAAAACACTACAAAACCATGATAGCATCCTTCCATAGAAAGCAATGCAAATGTCCAACATGGTCTTCATTTGTTTTCCTGGACTGAGCCCAGTACTGGACACATGGAAACAATAGTGCTCATTACAGCACACTGCAATGTACTGTAACAATATTAAATACATATCTGTGACATCAGGGCACTGATATCACAAGGGACTGACTTTTGATTCATGACAGTAATACATGTTGCTATATAATACTCTAGTTTAAATACCTTTTGGATGAAAAATATCTACAAGAGAATTTCAAACATACAGGAAAGTTTTTTCTCATACATCTGCAAAAGCCCAGCATTTTACAAAAAAAACTGGGAATCGGAGTGTTAGAAAAAGGAAAAAAAAAACAACTGAATGACACATTTAAAATCAAAACGCTTATTATTCTCACTTCTTGATGAAAAATATTGTTGGATTTTAAATTCTGAAGTTACCAAATGTCAACTCTCATCTACTACAAAATGCAGAGAGTAACGATTACATTTATCTTAAATATTCTTTAAATTCTCCTATAAGATGCATGTATATTTAGGTATTTCCACCCTATTATGGCACTCTATTGTTTTTCATTTAAAGATTCCAGTGTTTAAAGTTCCCAAGGACATGACAGATGGATGTAAAAGTCAGAGACACAATTAAAGGGATAAGGTAACTACTGATCCATGTCTGATGTAGCCATTCTATCTGCCATAAATCTATCAGGTGACAGAGCTCTGGATATCAAGAGCCCATATGACCTGCTTTAGGATATTCTGTGATCCAGAATGAAGCCTTAGAAAATGGGTAATAAACAGTGTTTCTTCTCTGTTAGACAGTGACAAATGATAGGTCAGTAATTAGACAAAACTAATAGTTCTGTGATGAGGCCTCCACTTTATAGTATGCAGGTTTCCCAAATGTGATACAGAGGACTGCTCTGAAATCAATGAAACACTGTTGAAAGGGGAAAGCCCCGTGGGTCACTATAATCTGCTTTAGCACACAAGACAGCAGTGTACGCAACATGGATCTAACATTTACTAATTACATTAACATTTATTTATATAGCACCAACAATGTAACACTGGAAACATACTACATTAGATGAATAGAGACAGACTGATACATAAGGTAGAGTGTAAGCTTGCTTGCAGGCTTACAATCTACTAATAGAAATCTGCTGTAAGTATACATTAAAGGCCCTCTCCAAGTGATATTTTTTTCACTGTGTTATTACCTGTACCCGAGGGAGTCATTTCTCTCAACAATGCTTTCTGAGTTTATACAATTTTCTTGCAATTAATCTAAATATCTCTTACCTTAAATCCACCCATTGTTGTATCCAAATATGCAAGCTGTATGATCAGCCATTTTCTTCAAAGACACACCTGTTGGCCAAATCCAGATCATCTGACAGTAAGGTGCGGCCCATCTGACTTAACTACACATATTCTCATTAGCCCTATAAAAGTGTACTGCTAAATAACAAAACATGTCTCTATAAATAACAAGCTATTCTTCACTACAGGTTGAGTATCTCTTATCCAAAAATCCGTTATAAAAAATGATTTATCGTATTTTGCTGCAGGTTGCAAATTCCACACAAACCTGTCGAATGCAAGCGCACAACAGTTTATTCAGTGTCCAGCCCCCTTAAGCTTTGACACGTGTGCAGGTCCGACGCATCAACGGCAGGTTCCCAACAATGCCTCACATGGCAGCCACATCACAGTAAAAGTGAATTATGTGCTCTGAATAGTATTTGCATTGAAACCACTGCATGAGTGCTGAGAGGCTTTAATAGATCTTATTGGTGAAACTGATCCATTATCCGAAGTGACCAGCTATCCACAATAAATCTGTCCCCAAGCAATTTGGATAAGGGATAATCAACCTGTATTACTATAAGTAAGAAAATTTTACGCAGCCCATACAAACATGCATGAATATATTATTACTCTTTTAAATGAGCCCATGTGATATTTTGTGTCTCTTCTACTGCATATGTAGTATTAGACACAGTGGAAAAGGTATTGCTATATTATGTAATTTATGAAATATAAAATATCACACTGGAAAAGCCTAGTTGATCCAATCAAATAGTCAATCTCTGTCCTGAGCTATGTTTCCAAACTGTCTTGTGCAGAGTTTATCTGTAGAAGGTGATCATTGTTGACTGGATTTGCATATGCCTACCCAGAATCCCTTGCAGTGGTGGTAGCACTGTAAATGCTTGATTCTGTGGGGGGAAAGCATACAACTTCTTGGTTGTCTGGTATGTGTAAATTTATGTTTAGCATTGTCTCTGGTACCCATTGACTATCATATTGAGGGTTTTACCATCACCTTTACCTTACCATTACTTTAATGGATTGTTCAACCATTTATGACATTATAGTACCTGATGCACACTGGAGAAACATTTGTGGCTTTAGAGGTACAGGTCTACTGCTAAAAAAACACAAATGTCTTGATAAGACAAACAGGAAATTATAGTTGTGCTGCTCTGAGAGATGGCAGATCTCCTACTGGTGGACTGCGCATAATGGGAGTTTTATTCCAACATGAATGGAGATGCCTGTGGTTATCTGGTCAAAGAATGTGCTATAGTAGTGTGATATTTCATTTACTAATCCAGAATTCACCATTCCATCTAGAAGAATTTCACTGATTCCACTTGACTCAGATACAGTTGTCAGTGAGCCTTTGTGTATTTACATATTTTTCCATTGATTGCATTAACATAGTGACCAGGAGATCCAAGTTATTTTGAAAGCTGAAACATTTATTACTATGACACTATACATGTACTAACTTTAGCCTCATTAATGCCAGAGGAAAGGACCTAGCAACTTGGTCTTGAAAGCTTGCAATCAAGTTCTCAAGTAGCCAATAAATGCTTTGTTAACTCTACTTGTTTCCTGTTTTTCCATGGCTAATAGGGGAATACTCTTTTAACTATTGCAGTAATAGTTAACATAGTGAATTTGCTATATTTATAATAGTACATTTTAAAAAAACAGTCTGCCAGTAGGTTGCTTTCAGTCAGTTATTAGGTCAATTTAGACAATAGTATAGTTTGTAATTTTTTAAGTCAATCTAGCCATGATGAAATGTGAGTGATCAGACCAGGGGGGTTAGGGTTACAGTGAGGATGAGGATTAGGGTTAAATTTAGGGGGTTTATGGTTAGAGTAAGGTAAGAGGTAGGGTAACTGTGTAGAATAAACCCTTACTCCAACCCTAACCCCCTGGAGTAATGTATGTACCTGGGTTAAAAAGATTACAAGAGTGAATCCTAATCTTTACCCTCACTGTAACCCTAACCCCCCCTGTTTAATCACTCACATTTCATACCGTTGGAGGCTGGAGACATCATGAGAAGTGTAGTTGTCAGCATCTCAGATCCTGTACAATTCACTTATTTTACTTTAAAATAAATTACCAAATTTAATTTTTGCAATGAAAATCGTTTTCACAGGGGCCTTCATCACATATGTATATTATATGAGTGTATAACAAGATTAGTGTACTGTTTATCTAATTTTTTATTTCCATGGTGTCTGCCAGCTAGGCGAAAAGTATGATCACTGATTTATATGATGTTAGGTCTGCGCATTTGATCACTGACCCATTTTGTTTTCTATAGTTTGGATGCATGCTGACATAAAATGGCTTTATATGCGATAACCATCCACTCTACTGTTACTACAACTTCAATCCCTCTGACCTCTTCAATCCCTTAATTGTGTCATGGACCCCATTCTCTCTAGATTGTAAGCTTACGAGCAGGGTTCTCTACCTCATGTACCAGTCTGTACTAGTTTGTCTAAATTAGTATGTAGTTCCTTTCTTTGCTCTGTACCAAGCGCCTCGAGAATTGGTGGCGCTGTACAAATAAATGTTAATGTAATGTAATGATAACCTTGGATGTTGGAAGTGATGTTACTATAAATCACAAGACACAAGTTTACGAGAGACATGATATGGCCAAGTACAGGCACTGAAAAGCATACATAAAATGGTATGAGAGAGAAAAAAATATGTATTTTCCCTGATTTCCATATGTCATTGTCTAAACCCATCCACATAGGTCCAGTTGTGTCTGGAATTAAAGGAATGTCAGCCATCTTTTACAAGCACAAACACACTTTAGATACACAGATAAGCGTTCCATTCCATTGAATGTTCAGGTTAACAGAGCCTCGCTGTGTAAATCAGGCTTCTAAAACTTCTAGGGATGTTAGGGAATGTGTAGTTTTTCTTTATTATTCTTATCTCACGAAATTCTGACATGCACACATATGGCTGTCTGGCACCCACTCTACTGCTAAAGAAAGGACAAAAGATCCTTTCTTCTATTTCATGTCCAAAGCTACTGTGTCCACAAGGAAGTCTGTTGTCTGAACTTTGTGTAGTTTTTGTGCTGGATAAAAGAGGATTAATGAAAACAAGCAAATTCAAGGTGACTGGAGATTTAGAAAGACTGAGCCCACTTTATTGAGTAATAACAATTACAAAACTGTGCCTTTTTATATAAAATATAAGATATAAATTGCTGCAGTTCCCTTAACCTCTTAGATATGCTGATAAACTAGGCTATTTCCCAAAGATATCTCACCAGGCTGAGGTGAAAATCACTGCCTCTGGAACACAAAGAGTGCCCTGTTGAAAAAATAATATCTGTAGTAAATTTTGACCCATGATCAATGACACCCTCACTCCAAATCTTCTGCTCCATCCACCCCCCTCCCCCCAAAATCTGAATCATCAAAAATAATCCACTTAGCTCTAAAACACCGGCAAAAAACAACTACACTGTAGACATATCTCTAAGCATTTGTCAAATGACAAATGGAGGCAATTGATTGGTTAACTCTGTCAGCCAATCAGAAGCCTCCCTGTCCCAGCACGACTATTGACTGGTTTTCAACTACATTTTAAAGGGTCTGCAGGCCAGCCCTATACTGCCAGCCCATAGATCTAGGATGGAAGAAAAATGTTATTTTATTATGGGGCTAGGCACATAGCGCCAACCCCTAACACCAGGGGGTTCGATATTTTATTTATTTATGGGGCTTTGGCATTGCGCAGGTTAGTGGCCCCAAAAAGCCAATGTATTTTTAATGAAGGGGTCTTTGGTGTTTTTAAAGAGACTGCAGAAAAGTTCTGGCCCATAGCTCCAGGTGGTCAATTTTTTTTATCGGGCTAGGGATATTTGGCCTGCCACTTGGCCTGGGAATTAGAGGGTATTTTTACTGGGGCCGGGGGCATAGTATTCATTTTTTTTTTATAGATGGGGTGTGTTTCCAGTCTGGCTCCTAGAACTGATTTAAATTTATCAAGCCCTGCAGTAAAAAAAAAAAATATATATATATATATATATATATATATATATATATATATATATGATGTGTACTTCATTACCTTTTTTAAATTAACGTGTAGCATCTTTTATAGCAGTTTTGTCCAACTTTCAATAGTTGAGGGCCACCACACATAATCCAGATCCTTAGGTTGGGAGTCTGTATATTATTAATTATTATAATACCTTTTTAGGCAGGATGGGAGTTAGACATTAATGTTTTACAGGATGAGAGAAAACCATATATTTTTAAACAGGTAAATGTAAAAATTAAAGTAATATATATATAAATATATCATTAATTTTTTAAAAGTAGAGGAAACTAAGGCATGTGTTACAATGTTAATGTGCATGTCTTACAGAAATATTCTTATGTTATTGCTGTTTTTTTGGGGTGTCTATTTTTCTCTCTCTCTGTAATGGAAATTGACAAATATTTTACACATTGAACAAACAACAAAGGAGCAGGAGAAACGTGTTTCATTAATAAATGCAAGCCTCTCACTCCTTTTGAGTGTTTATTACAATACTTTCCCTTAGGGAGCACCATACTCTCTGCTTTAGGGAAAACAATAGTGGGGAGGTATATATTTGTGTGTCCTAGATTTTGCTGACACTCACAAAGCACAATATACTCTATGTCCTACTTTACTCGGCTGGGCTAGGCTAGATTTACAGCCCTCATGCACAAGAGGTGCCTAGTTCCATTTTAAACCCTTGAGGATTATTATCCCTGTTGAGTTCACCAAAGCAGCTTACCTTTCTGACAAGGTGGAGAGAGGATATGCTTGCCCTTCAAGTGCGGAAATCTTGCAACTTGGATTTAGTTACATTAGGTGCTGCACAAGTAGAGTTGCTTTATATTACAGCCCTGAGCTGCTAACCTTTCTGTGAGATGGAAATCAGCTTCTACAGGGATAATCAGTCAGTCTATAACTGCTTGATAGGGATGTTTTATAGTTTCCTCCTGTGTTATATTAAAGCTCATTCCTGTATATATTCCTTACAAATCCTTCTGTTTTAATTTATCACCACATCATTGTTACTGTTCCTAAATGTAACCAAATCCTTTTACCTTTTCCAGTATCTTCCTTGTTCATTATATAACGCTAGATTCACTGAAAGCAGAGGAAGTATTAAAGAAAATGCACTGAAATTAACTCTGATTTAATTCAGGAGCTAAACTCAATAAGGTTACTTCACACCGCGTATCCTGCCAATGTCAATACATTGACAACTTCCTCATGCTGCTGAACTCAGGGAAAATTTGCGCCAACTGGAGTTTGGCAACCTTTCCCTATTATATAGGGAATATTTCCCTGTATTATTTGGGCAAACTTCAGTGTTAGTGGAAACTCTACTGCAGTTTATATCAGTCCTGTTTGACCAAATATAAATCACATGCCTTTAAACATGCCCCACCAGCAATATGGTCATTCGGCGTAATAGATCTTCATCCCAAACGCTGAGGAACGAACATCAGGATCTTGGGAAAACAGACGTGAATCAAGACTATAGTGAGGACAGATAGGTGGTATGAAATAATATGATCAATATGAATTTTAAACAAATTAAAGTGTAACCACACACACAGTAGACATTGTGGGATGTTGATATTACCATTTGGGAGAGTTAGATGCATACATCTTGATTTTAGTAGTCATTTTAAAGGATTCAGTGACCATATTGATAGAGTTGAAAGTGTAAGCATCTTCCGTAAAATCTCTTAAGGTTTGTATTTGCTGGTGATTTTGTATCTGAATAGTGTACAGTTTGCAACATTACCTTGTGCAGATGGACAATGTCATTAGAGAATGTGTAATTTGCATATAATGTCACAAGCTGTTGTATATTCCCAATATTTACATGTTTGACTCCCTTAATAACTTTCTAAAGCTGAATGGATCATCCACAATATTTGTGCATGTTAGATTTACTTTTACTGCCAACTTTCCTGAATTTTTGTATTATAAGGAACTTAAGTTAAGTTAAGTTAAGTAACATTGACTTACAATGAACCGTGGTGAACTGACAAGTGAACTGCATAAATTAAGCATCAGTAGGTGAGTTGGGATAATAGGGAAGTTGGAGAGGTTATCAGCTATTAATGCCACAGTTCGCCTTTTAGTGAATAAACCATTGAGGCCCCTTTGATTACTTAGCACAGAACGTTACAGATGTAGTATTTTCAGATGCATTTTCTATTGCTGTTAGCTTTTGAAGAAACTGTAGTGGTTTAATGTAAATTTAATTGCGCATTTCCTGACTTAGCCGATATCAGCATATCTGCCCTTCTGTAAAGGTTTAGACATGTCACTTACATACAATATAATTAAGGTCATCTATTTGATGTGTGTGTTTAAGGTTTTTTAGACACACATTTTCATTGATTGTATATTCCATTAGCCAAATTGCTTGTGACAGATATTTTTTACTAGTGTGTGCTTTGTCATTTAGTGCGTTACAGATTGCGTGTGTGCCATAACCTATTGGCCCTCACTGGTATCACACGTGTTTTATAACATATGATATGGAACTAGAGAAGATGTGGAAAGTGAAGGCCATAAGCTGGGAGAGTGTCTCCAACAGATTCCAGAAGCAACATCAGAGCACTCTGTCCAGAAGAGTGCAGTGCTAGCAACAGCTCGGATACTGTCCAGGATCTTGAAACTCCCAGGCCTCTGATAGAGGACAGGAGGTTGAGGAAGACACATACCACCCATTTGAAGAAAAAAACCATTATTTATATATAACTATACAACTGGGTGCAAAAGATAAAATTCTGTTAAGGTGGAAGTAAAAAAAATTGCACATACAAGTGTTGAAAGAGTGCCTCAATTGCACCCACAGGTATTGCTAGAACACCAAAATTGCAGACCCAGGACATGCCCAGCCAGTACAAAGATTTCACTTGCAGGACATACCCCAGTGCCCAGGCTGCACTTGCAGGACATGCCAAAGCACCCAAGTTGCACACCCATGACATGCCCCAGCCAGCACCCATATTACACACTGAGGACCTGTCCCAGCCAGCACCCACATTGCACACCTAGAACATGCCCCAGCATCCAGACTACACACATCATTTTATGTTTTAATTATTATTAAACTGAGCCTTGATAAGGCCCCACAGGACAGCTGGGTCTCTTACAACCATAATGGTTCATCCCCAGTGATAATGGCCCTGCAAAAGGCCACATTTATTCTGTCTGAATAAAAGACTTTTGAATTGTGATATTATCTGCACAATTTAAAAGACCTTTACATTTAATAGTAAGTAATACTAGACTTCCAGACTGTAATTTCACAGGACTGTAACTCTATAAGCTAGTTAGTGAAATGTTGTTGTCCATCATTGGTGTGTAGGCATGTCAATCAAACTCTGCACATGAACCGTAACTGCAGCATGATCTCCTTCAGACTAGGTGTGCAAGGCATGTCATGCATCATAGATGGTCTACAGACCAATAACAGAAGTAATTTCACAGAGCTGTAGCTCTATGAGATGGCAACCTATAACTCATAGTTTTACTTGGCATTAAACGCAAGTATCTTTTAAATAATGCAGGTAGGTGAGCTAATAAGATAGGAGTGTCCTTTTGCCAATTTAAACATTTTTTTATTCCTTATTTAACATTTTGCATCAAAGTTATACATAGACAATTAAAAATAATAATTATGCTGACTCAATGTATGGAGCATTTTCTATTCTTTACATTCACAAAATAAACAATGTTTAGGTGACAAAGTTCCTTCATGATAAAGGCTGGCTAGTCTTCCAGTTTAAATATAAAGTGTTATTAAACATCTATGAAATGTAACAGATAACATTTTACATTGCAAAGAATGTTGTGGATCTCTGCCTATAGCAATCCATGACAATCACCCGACCAAACAAGAAAACAAATAATATAGATATAGAACAGCCAATGTTTTACTTATTTGTATTTAGATTCCATGGAGGGTTAATAACAGGCAGGGTTTTTTTTTTACAGAGTTTCTCATGTGGCTTTGTTCACATGGATTAAATGGGCACGGCCCTTTTGATGTGGCCCAGCAGCCAATCACCCCTTTGTGATGTTGCACATCTGTGGAATTCACATTGTACAACCTATTAGAGTCCCAAAGTGTTAACACAAAGGTACATTGTTGTCCCAGCTTGGCAAATATTTAATCTGCACCTAAAAAAATGTGTTATGAGACACAGTGTCTTAGTATAGAAACAAATAATTTGATTGCAGATAAGAACCACTGGGCCTACTTACTTAAATTCTGTTTGATCTCTGGCATGCTTTCATGTTGCAGATAGTCCCTAAGTCTCTACTACCTCTGCTGGACAGTCAATCCATAAATTATCCACAATTTAAAATATAGATTCATGTACTGATCCAGAGTATCTAGGCAGCTGTACAAAACATCTTGTATGTTTCTAAAAAGAACTTGTATGTTTCAGCCTGAATGATGGAGGTCAATCTAGTTACAGTCACTGTAGAAAAATAAAGAGAAAGACTTCCACTGTTGACTCTTGTGCCAACAACCACAGCTGAGTCGGACGTGAGGTGAGAATAAGCCAGGCCTACGGCTAAGACAGCCACTGGGAGAGAAGCAGCCTGTACCTTATGAAGTACATGCTACTAACTCATTGTAACAGGACACTGGTTAAAATAACTTTTGCTTCTGTGAAAGAATTAAAATAATATTTTTACAGTTTACTGACTCTTTAAGGAGGCAGCAAGACCTATCTGAAAAACACTAAAGTAAAGAGTTTACCCAATATACACTGATTTGTCCCAAAATGGATTCTGGTCTGACACTTTAGCCATATTTCACACATATTAGTGTAACGCTACTCAATATCCTTGATATATTTCTAAGGAGTGAATCACTTTCCAGTTTGTTCTTTGCATTCCACATGGAAGGGGAAATGGCCATGCTTGCGTAAAAGGAACCATGGTATCAAAGTCAGCCTTAAAACCTCTGATGTAAACCACACCTTCATTCACATTTACATACAAGCATCAGATGCTCACATACACAGTCTAATTCTCTGCATGAACTTCCCCCAGCAACCAACAGGTGGCTCTGCAATACATGATGGTGAGGAAAATCAGTAGCATACATACTAGGGAGAAAAAGATCATTAAAGGCTTGGGGTTATATTAGAGACAGCAAAAGAGGGAACAAGCAACTGGGGGGTAAATACAAAAAACATCCCTGGAATGGAAAGGAGAGAGAAAAAGAGAAGAGAAAAGTCTTGATGAGATAGTGTACACAGACTTTGCCAGCTGCAAAAGATGATTGAAAGACAGTTGGGTTAATTCACTAAAAAGTAATCTGTGATGAACTCACAAGAGAACTGCAAAACAATCAGGTATTGATAGTGGATATGGAAAAATCCTCCAACTCGTCTATTAATGCCTGATCTTTGCAGTTCTCTTGTCATCTCATCATAGCTCACCATTCAGTGAATAAGCCCTGAAAAGAAGAAAGAGATACCATGACGTAGAGAGCGTGAGGTAAAAAAAAAAAAAGCCAGAGAGGGACTAGAGCGGAAAAGAAAATAGTAAGATGGTGGTGAGAAAGAAAAGAGATAAGTAGCAGAGCGAGACATTGCCTATCTGTTATCATGTTATATTGGAGTGTAAATATACTCTATTATCATGTAAGCGAGGGGTGACAGTTTGCCACTAGGGACCCACTTTGGGTCCTCTACTGACATAGTCTAGAGACTCTATTGATATAGTCCTGAATGGAAAATGGTTTTAATGGACAGCACACCCAGGTTCTTTAATAAAGGTGTGTCAGACGCATTATCCTTTTTATTATCCTCATGCTATCTAGATATGATATTAGATTGAGATTTTGTTTTTCTATACAAATTGCACAGGTTTATCTGCTAAACAGCCACTTTCCAAAACACATTTATTGACTAGTACATATTTGCTACAATGTCATAACATAACATATATATATATAACCTGCAGTCATCATTATATAACATTTTATAGACATTGCCAGAACAATCATGAAGGCCATATTAATTGTTCTTTATGTTGTTATTGTATGCAGAATTGCATCAGGTGGCAGAATTTCTTCAATCAAAGTTTTTTTTTATGTAGTATTAAATAAAGGCCCTTGCCAAGCAAAAAACTGTTTTCCACTACAGAGTCCACTCAATAAATAATATACCGTATTTGTTCGAATAAAAGACAAGGTTTTTTCAGGGCAAATGCTCTGAAAAAGACCCATCGTCTTATATTCAAGGTCGTCTTATAGTCTGACCTCAAATTGACTATGACTGGGATCCAGGTCCCCCGCAGAGCTGCAGGGGACCTGGATCCCCCTCGCTAAAAATGCGCGCAGACATCCTCCGCTGCTGCTCGGCACGTCCGTCGGGACTTCTATGATGAAGCTGGGATCCGAATAAGCCACATAAAAGCTCCAGAAGACAGTCACATCAACGGAGCTGAAATACAGGGAGGTAGGAGAAAGTGCAGCGCTGGAACACGATCTGCTGACACCTCTACGCATTTCACCGTACTAAACACGGCTTCATCAGGCTTCATCACGTATGTTCCAGCGCTGCACTTTCTCCTACCTCCCTGTATTTCAGCTCCGTTGATGTAACTTTCTTTTGGAGCTTTTATGTGACTTATTCGTCCACTGTTTGTGAGTTTTTCCTGTATAGGGGGCCAATACTTGTGTATGCATATTGGTCCTGCACATGTATATATTTTTATTTCAGAATCTTATTAAAGGTGTTTTTTTTCCAGATATCCACGCCTCATCTGATGTGACTGCCACTCACGTATGTTTGTGAGTGCATCTACTTACAATCTTCAATTACACGTTTATGGTGTGGCATTATTGCACTATTGTGTTATGTGTTTTATTTAAGGTACCCACTTTTTTGCGCCAGTCTGCTTTTTGTTCTTGCCATTGTATTTGAGCATTTCGGAGTGCTTCAGAAGGCTGCAGTGTGAGTGGTACCGCAAGTATTATTTCATTTGTTAAATTTTCTGCACAAAGGTTCATTTTACCCAAATCACTTTATCTTTTTACAAGTGATCAAAGACAGGGAAGGGGTTAAAACACAGGGAATTTCTTTGATAAAAGCCTTTGGGTCTCACAATATAAAATTTTATTAAAACTAACTAACTCACTTTCACAATACTGATCTGTCTCTCTCTCTCACCAAAACGCAAGTGAGGAGAGGGAGGCAGATCCATACTGGTCAGAGTCAATATTGATAAATATTGCTCTGATCAGGCGAATGCTGAGAGCTCATCTGAGCTCTCACCCCACCTCCTACCCCTGTAATTGGATGTTACTGATTGCCTCACTGATGAGGCAATCAAGTAACACCTTTAGCGGGTGGAAGCAGCTACTAGCTGCTTCCTGAAGCAACTGCCCTTAGAAGGGCATCGCTGTCTTAGCCACATGGAGTGTGGCTGAAGATCTTGTTTATTTTTGCCATTTTTTGTAAGTGTTGCTGACATCCTCCACCTCCAAGGCATGTCAGCAATGTAAATCGCTTCCTATGCTCTTTGAATCTGCTGGGCGTGCCACGTGTTTTAAAGGCAGTATGCCTTTAAAACCGGCATTTTAAATTGCTCCGGAGTGCGATCGAAAATCACCCGGCAGGTTTCTTTTGTATTGCGAAATGCCTCCATACGGAGACATCGTTGCAATACAGTTGAAGCACTGAAAGCGGAAAAAAATCGCTTTCAGTGCTTCTTTTAACACAGGACGGACTAGGTCCGTCCTGTGTCACTAACGCTTCGCCACACAGGACGGACCTAGTCCATCCTGTGTCGCCAAGGGGTTAAACATCCCATGTACCTCGGTATAGTACATACATTATGAATTAATGTGCTGCTCATTATATTATGGGCTTTACTCATGAAAGAGAGAATTGCAGGGAAGTGAGATGGGAATTTCAAACTAAAGGCTAAAGTAGCAGAGTTGGAGAAATTCTCCCATTCAGTTGAAATCCCATCGCAGTTCCCTGCACCTCTCTCTTTTATGAGGTTGGTAGAAGGAGCATACCTTCATACCTCAGCCTATTCTCCCCAGGTTTGTGACCCTTTTTATTAAAAAAAAAAATATTTAGAATATCTGTGTGGATAAGGGTGTCTGTTTAAGGTTTTGTGTGTGTGTGTGTGTGTAAGAGAGTGTGTGAGTGTAAGGTTGTCTATGTAACGGTATCTATGTGGGGGGTGTAAGGTGTGTGTGATATCCCCTATATTATGTAATATTATGAGACTGTTGGTCTACTTTTTTTTTTCTCAAAGTCTGGTAAATGGTGTATGCAATGTACACAAAATATTGGATGCTCAGTTATTTTGAAATCATAGATATTTGCTCACATATAAGTGTGTGTGTGATGTAATTTGTTGTGTGTACGTGGGATTGTGTGTAAGGGGGTGTGTGTATGTGTGGCTGAATTTGGGAATTTGCTCACAAATAAGTGTGTGTGATGTAAGTTGTTGTGTGTAAGTGGGATTGTGTGTAAGGGTGTGTGTGTGTGTGTGTATGTGTGTGTATTTGTGGCTGTGTATTTATGTGTATAAGTGTAACTTTGAGTAATGTGAGTTTTTTGTGTGCTGTGGTACAGTAATGTGCAGCATGAGTGTGTGATATACTCACACACTGCACATTACTGTGAGTTTTATTGCTGTAGAGTCTGTGTTATACTCACACATTTGCACATTACTGTGAGTTTTATTGCTGTGGAGTCAGTCACAGACAGACACTCACACATACAGACACGCATACAGTTGGTCACAGGCAGACATACAGTCAGTCACACAGTCAGTCACAGACAGACAGACACACACACATATAGTCAGTAACAGACACATATAGTCGATCACAGGCAGACATACACACACACAGTCAGTCACATAAACACACAATCAGTCACACACACACATGCAGTCAGTCATACACACACACACTGTCAGTCACATACACTTACACACAAGTCAGCAATTTTGATGTTGTTTACGATAAAAAAAAAGTGTATATATCAATATGTCCCCCTACTTGCTGCTATACCTCATTCTAGCCTGGTCTGTGCCCTGCTGTTGTTTCTAGCCCTGATGAGCGGCAAGGGCACCATGCAGGGACAACAATAACCAGGCGTCAGGTATAATTTCCTGGTGCCCAGGATTTGTTGAGCCCTGATATATACCCATATATACCTATTGCTCATTGGCGCCAATTATATCAGTCTGTATGCCGCCTAAGAATGTGAGCTTATTTACTCCACTTCTATCAAATCTCTCACGGGCTCCAGCCCCGGGTCTTTTGGAGACCTAGCAATGCCCCTGCTAGGGGGAGAGACAGAGACAACACTAAGGGAGAGAGAGAGATAGAGACAACACTGGGGGGAAAGAGAGAGAGAGAGAAAGCTGGGGGGAGGGGGAGAGAGAGGCAGCATTGGCACATAAAAGGAATTAAAAACAAGAAATGCATTTTTGTTATATCATTATTTTTATTAAATATTAAAAAGCAATTTACATGTGAATATATACAAGTTAAACTTTTTTCCTATAGGGTAGTCCTATATTCAGGCTTTTAGTTTTTTTCCTAAAGGAAAATCCAAAGTTTGGGGGGGTCGTCTTATAATCAGGGTCGTCTTATATTTGAGCAAATACGGTATATGTATTGTCTATTTGTCAGAAATATTGAAAATTTGTATCCAAGAAGAAGAGAGAATCACATATACCTGGTTTAGATGAATGTACGCCACTATAGCGTCAATGGAGCGTTGATAATAGGCAAACAGAAAATATGGAAGTGAATCAATAAGGCTCAGATTGAAGAGTTACACGCACCTGCATTGATAATAATTATGTTTATGTAAAAGTACATCAAATTTAGTCTCAATGACACTATCCTAACATTGATGCTAGTGGAGGAAGCAAGGGCACTGTTATGTGCCTGTTATCCAGGGCTCGAGTCCTGCAGGAACGCGTGGGAACGGCGTTTTCATGGCAGGAACGCCGTTCCCTTTGCTCCTGCAGTGGCGGATCTGGATTTGAGCCGCCATGTTAAAAAAAAAAAAAAGTCCAATTCTCGCGAGACGCGAGATTTCGGCCGTTTTGCGGGCTTTTCTCTGCACGGAATAGGTGTCCGTCCAGGGACACGGAGCAGCAGCTACCAGGTAAGTGATGGGGAGGAGGGTGGTTCCTGGGCATCTGACTGGCACAATATTCCTGGGCTCTGACTGGCACACTATTACTGGGCATCTGACTGGCACAATATTACTGGGCATCTGATTGGCATAATATTACTGGGCATCTGACTGGCACAATATTACTGGGCATCTGACTGGCATAATATTACTGGGCATCTGAGAGGGATAATATTACTGGGCATCTGACTGGCATAATATTACTGGGCATCTGACTGGCACACTATTACTGGGCATCTGAGAGGGATAATATTACTGGGCATCTGACTGGCACACTATTCCTGGTATCTGACTGGCACACTATTACTGGGCATCTGACTGGCACACTATTCCTGGTATCTGACTGGCACAATATTACTGGGCTCTGAGTGGCACAATATTACTTGGCATCTGACTGGCACAATATTCCTGGTCTCTGACTGGCACAATATTACTGGGCATCTGACTGGCACAATATTCCTGGTCTCTGACTGGCACACTATTCCTGGGCATCTGACTGGCACACTATTCCTGGGCATCTGACTGGCAAACTATTCCTGGGCATCTGATTGGCACAATATTCCTGGTATCTGACTGGCACAATATTCCTGGGCTCTGACTGGCACACTATTCCTGGTATCTGACTGGCACACTATTCCTGGTATCTGACTGGCACAATATTACTGGGCTCTGACTGGCACACTATTCCTGGTATCTGACTGGCACACTATTACTGGGCTCTGAGTGGCACAATATTCCTGGTATCTGAGTGGCACACTATTACTGGGCTCTGAGTGGCACAATATTACTGGCCATCTGACTGGCACAATATTACTGGTATCTGACTGGCACAATATTACTGGTATCTGACTTGCACACTATTACTGGGCTCTGAGTGGCACAATATTCCTGGTATCTGAGTGGCACACTATTACTGGGCTCTGAGTGGCACAATATTACTGAGCATCTGACTGGCACAATATTACTGAGCATCTGACTGGCACAATATTACTGGTATCTGAATGGCACAATATTCCTGGGCTCTGACTGGCACACTATTACTGGGCATCTGACTGGCACACTATTCCAGGTATCTGACTGGCACACTATTCCTGGTATCTGACTGGCACAATATTACTGGGCTCTGACTGGCACACTATCCTGGGCTCTGACTGGCACAATATTACTGGGCTCTGACTGGCACAATATTACTGGGCATCTGACTGGCACAATATTACTGGTATCTGAATGGCATAATATTACTGGTATCTGACTGGCACAATATTACTGGGCTCTGAGTGGCACAATATTACTGGGCTCTGAGTGGCACACTATAACTGGGCTCTGACTGGCACACTATTACTGGTATCTGACTGGCACAATTTAACTGGGCTCTGAGTGGCACAATATTACTGGGCTCTGACTGGCACACTATTCCTGGTATCTGACTGGCACAATATTCCTGGTATCTGACTGGCACAATATTCCTGGGCATCTGACTGGCACACTATTCCTGGTATCTGACTGGCACACTATTCCTGGTATCTGACTGGCACAATATTACTGGGCTCTGACTGGCACACTATTCCTGGTATCTGACTTGCACACTATTCCTGGTATCTGACTGGCACAATATTCCTGGTATCTGACTGGCACAGAGGGGCAAAATCCTGGCATATAGAGGGGCAAAATCCTGGAATAGAGGGGCAAAATCCTGGCATATAGAGGGGCAGAATCCTGGCATATAGAGGGGCAAAATCCTGACATAGAGGGGCAAAATCCTGGCATATAGAGGCAAAATCCTGGCATAGAGGGGCAAAATCCTGGCAAATAGAGGGGCAGGGGCAGAGTCCTGTCATATAGAGGGGCAAAATCCTGACATAGAGGGGCTAAATCCTGGCACATAGAGGGACAAAATCCTGGCATAGAGGGACAAAATCCTGGCATAGAGGGACAAAATCCTGGCATAGAGGGGCAAAATCCTGGCATATAGAGGGTCAAAATCCTAGAATAGAGGGACAAAATCCTGGCATAGAGGGACAAAATCCTGGCATAGAGGGGCAAAATCCTGGCACATAGAGGGGAAAATCCTGGCATATAGAGGGGCAAAATCCTGGAATAGAGGGGCAAAATCCTGGAATAGAGGGGCAGAATCCTGGCATAGAGGGGAAAAATCCTGGCATATAGAGGGGCAAAATCCTAACATAGAGGGGCAAAATCCTGGCATATAGAGGGGCAGAATCCTGGAATAGAGGGGCAAAATTCACTGAATTTTCGGTGAAATATATATTTGGGGGGGGGGGGGGGGGGTCGCAGTGGATTTTGTGTGAGTTCCCACACTTTTTTCCCCAGGACTTGAAAAAAAAGTAGCATACATACTAGGGAGAAAAAGATCATTAAAGGCTTGGGGTTATATTAGAGACAGCAAAAGAGGGAACAAGCAACTGGGGGGTAAATACAAAAAACATCCCTGGAATGGAAAGGAGAGAGAAAAAGAGAAGAGAAAAGTCTTGATGAGATAGTGTACACAGACTTTGCCAGCTGCAAAAGATGATTGAAAGACAGTTGGGTTAATTCACTAAAAAGTAATCTGTGATGAACTCACAAGAGAACTGCAAAACAATCAGGTATTGATAGTGGATATGGAAAAATCCTCCAACTCGTCTATTAATGCCTGATCTTTGCAGTTCTCTTGTCATCTCATCATAGCTCACCATTCAGTGAATAAGCCCTGAAAAGAAGAAAGAGATACCATGACGTAGAGAGCGTGAGGTAAAAAAAAAAAAAGCCAGAGAGGGACTAGAGCGGAAAAGAAAATAGTAAGATGGTGGTGAGAAAGAAAAGAGATAAGTAGCAGAGCGAGACATTGCCTATCTGTTATCATGTTATATTGGAGTGTAAATATACTCTATTATCATGTAAGCGAGGGGTGACAGTTTGCCACTAGGGACCCACTTTGGGTCCTCTACTGACATAGTCTAGAGACTCTATTGATATAGTCCTGAATGGAAAATGGTTTTAATGGACAGCACACCCAGGTTCTTTAATAAAGGTGTGTCAGACGCATTATCCTTTTTATTATCCTCATGCTATCTAGATATGATATTAGATTGAGATTTTGTTTTTCTATACAAATTGCACAGGTTTATCTGCTAAACAGCCACTTTCCAAAACACATTTATTGACTAGTACATATTTGCTACAATGTCATAACATAACATATATATATATAACCTGCAGTCATCATTATATAACATTTTATAGACATTGCCAGAACAATCATGAAGGCCATATTAATTGTTCTTTATGTTGTTATTGTATGCAGAATTGCATCAGGTGGCAGAATTTCTTCAATCAAAGTTTTTTTTTATGTAGTATTAAATAAAGGCCCTTGCCAAGCAAAAAACTGTTTTCCACTACAGAGTCCACTCAATAAATAATATACCGTATTTGTTCGAATAAAAGACAAGGTTTTTTCAGGGCAAATGCTCTGAAAAAGACCCATCGTCTTATATTCAAGGTCGTCTTATAGTCTGACCTCAAATTGACTATGACTGGGATCCAGGTCCCCCGCAGAGCTGCAGGGGACCTGGATCCCCCTCGCTAAAAATGCGCGCAGACATCCTCCGCTGCTGCTCGGCACGTCCGTCGGGACTTCTATGATGAAGCTGGGATCCGAATAAGCCACATAAAAGCTCCAGAAGACAGTCACATCAACGGAGCTGAAATACAGGGAGGTAGGAGAAAGTGCAGCGATTGTGTGTAAGGGGGTGTGTGTATGTGTGGCTGAATTTGGGAATTTGCTCACAAATAAGTGTGTGTGATGTAAGTTGTTGTGTGTAAGTGGGATTGTGTGTAAGGGTGTGTGTGTGTGTGTGTATGTGTGTGTATTTGTGGCTGTGTATTTATGTGTATAAGTGTAACTTTGAGTAATGTGAGTTTTTTGTGTGCTGTGGTACAGTAATGTGCAGCATGAGTGTGTGATATACTCACACACTGCACATTACTGTGAGTTTTATTGCTGTAGAGTCTGTGTTATACTCACACA
Organism: Pelodytes ibericus; assembly: GCA_036172795.1. Classification (NCBI taxonomy): domain Eukaryota; kingdom Metazoa; phylum Chordata; class Amphibia; order Anura; family Pelodytidae; genus Pelodytes; species Pelodytes ibericus. The sequence goes on from CM069860.1 coordinate 111,307,846, forward strand.
TTTGCACATTACTGTGAGTTTTATTGCTGTGGAGTCAGTCACAGACAGACACTCACACATACAGACACGCATACAGTTGGTCACAGGCAGACATACAGTCAGTCACACAGTCAGTCACAGACAGACAGACACACACACATATAGTCAGTAACAGACACATATAGTCGATCACAGGCAGACATACACACACACAGTCAGTCACATAAACACACAATCAGTCACACACACACATGCAGTCAGTCATACACACACACACTGTCAGTCACATACACTTACACACAAGTCAGCAATTTTGATGTTGTTTACGATAAAAAAAAAGTGTATATATCAATATGTCCCCCTACTTGCTGCTATACCTCATTCTAGCCTGGTCTGTGCCCTGCTGTTGTTTCTAGCCCTGATGAGCGGCAAGGGCACCATGCAGGGACAACAATAACCAGGCGTCAGGTATAATTTCCTGGTGCCCAGGATTTGTTGAGCCCTGATATATACCCATATATACCTATTGCTCATTGGCGCCAATTATATCAGTCTGTATGCCGCCTAAGAATGTGAGCTTATTTACTCCACTTCTATCAAATCTCTCACGGGCTCCAGCCCCGGGTCTTTTGGAGACCTAGCAATGCCCCTGCTAGGGGGAGAGACAGAGACAACACTAAGGGAGAGAGAGAGATAGAGACAACACTGGGGGGAAAGAGAGAGAGAGAGAAAGCTGGGGGGAGGGGGAGAGAGAGGCAGCATTGGCACATAAAAGGAATTAAAAACAAGAAATGCATTTTTGTTATATCATTATTTTTATTAAATATTAAAAAGCAATTTACATGTGAATATATACAAGTTAAACTTTTTTCCTATAGGGTAGTCCTATATTCAGGCTTTTAGTTTTTTTCCTAAAGGAAAATCCAAAGTTTGGGGGGGTCGTCTTATAATCAGGGTCGTCTTATATTTGAGCAAATACGGTATATGTATTGTCTATTTGTCAGAAATATTGAAAATTTGTATCCAAGAAGAAGAGAGAATCACATATACCTGGTTTAGATGAATGTACGCCACTATAGCGTCAATGGAGCGTTGATAATAGGCAAACAGAAAATATGGAAGTGAATCAATAAGGCTCAGATTGAAGAGTTACACGCACCTGCATTGATAATAATTATGTTTATGTAAAAGTACATCAAATTTAGTCTCAATGACACTATCCTAACATTGATGCTAGTGGAGGAAGCAAGGGCACTGTTATGTGCCTGTTATCCAGGGCTCGAGTCCTGCAGGAACGCGTGGGAACGGCGTTTTCATGGCAGGAACGCCGTTCCCTTTGCTCCTGCAGTGGCGGATCTGGATTTGAGCCGCCATGTTAAAAAAAAAAAAAAGTCCAATTCTCGCGAGACGCGAGATTTCGGCCGTTTTGCGGGCTTTTCTCTGCACGGAATAGGTGTCCGTCCAGGGACACGGAGCAGCAGCTACCAGGTAAGTGATGGGGAGGAGGGTGGTTCCTGGGCATCTGACTGGCACAATATTCCTGGGCTCTGACTGGCACACTATTACTGGGCATCTGACTGGCACAATATTACTGGGCATCTGATTGGCATAATATTACTGGGCATCTGACTGGCACAATATTACTGGGCATCTGACTGGCATAATATTACTGGGCATCTGAGAGGGATAATATTACTGGGCATCTGACTGGCATAATATTACTGGGCATCTGACTGGCACACTATTACTGGGCATCTGAGAGGGATAATATTACTGGGCATCTGACTGGCACACTATTCCTGGTATCTGACTGGCACACTATTACTGGGCATCTGACTGGCACACTATTCCTGGTATCTGACTGGCACAATATTACTGGGCTCTGAGTGGCACAATATTACTTGGCATCTGACTGGCACAATATTCCTGGTCTCTGACTGGCACAATATTACTGGGCATCTGACTGGCACAATATTCCTGGTCTCTGACTGGCACACTATTCCTGGGCATCTGACTGGCACACTATTCCTGGGCATCTGACTGGCAAACTATTCCTGGGCATCTGATTGGCACAATATTCCTGGTATCTGACTGGCACAATATTCCTGGGCTCTGACTGGCACACTATTCCTGGTATCTGACTGGCACACTATTCCTGGTATCTGACTGGCACAATATTACTGGGCTCTGACTGGCACACTATTCCTGGTATCTGACTGGCACACTATTACTGGGCTCTGAGTGGCACAATATTCCTGGTATCTGAGTGGCACACTATTACTGGGCTCTGAGTGGCACAATATTACTGGCCATCTGACTGGCACAATATTACTGGTATCTGACTGGCACAATATTACTGGTATCTGACTTGCACACTATTACTGGGCTCTGAGTGGCACAATATTCCTGGTATCTGAGTGGCACACTATTACTGGGCTCTGAGTGGCACAATATTACTGAGCATCTGACTGGCACAATATTACTGAGCATCTGACTGGCACAATATTACTGGTATCTGAATGGCACAATATTCCTGGGCTCTGACTGGCACACTATTACTGGGCATCTGACTGGCACACTATTCCAGGTATCTGACTGGCACACTATTCCTGGTATCTGACTGGCACAATATTACTGGGCTCTGACTGGCACACTATCCTGGGCTCTGACTGGCACAATATTACTGGGCTCTGACTGGCACAATATTACTGGGCATCTGACTGGCACAATATTACTGGTATCTGAATGGCATAATATTACTGGTATCTGACTGGCACAATATTACTGGGCTCTGAGTGGCACAATATTACTGGGCTCTGAGTGGCACACTATAACTGGGCTCTGACTGGCACACTATTACTGGTATCTGACTGGCACAATTTAACTGGGCTCTGAGTGGCACAATATTACTGGGCTCTGACTGGCACACTATTCCTGGTATCTGACTGGCACAATATTCCTGGTATCTGACTGGCACAATATTCCTGGGCATCTGACTGGCACACTATTCCTGGTATCTGACTGGCACACTATTCCTGGTATCTGACTGGCACAATATTACTGGGCTCTGACTGGCACACTATTCCTGGTATCTGACTTGCACACTATTCCTGGTATCTGACTGGCACAATATTCCTGGTATCTGACTGGCACAGAGGGGCAAAATCCTGGCATATAGAGGGGCAAAATCCTGGAATAGAGGGGCAAAATCCTGGCATATAGAGGGGCAGAATCCTGGCATATAGAGGGGCAAAATCCTGACATAGAGGGGCAAAATCCTGGCATATAGAGGCAAAATCCTGGCATAGAGGGGCAAAATCCTGGCAAATAGAGGGGCAGGGGCAGAGTCCTGTCATATAGAGGGGCAAAATCCTGACATAGAGGGGCTAAATCCTGGCACATAGAGGGACAAAATCCTGGCATAGAGGGACAAAATCCTGGCATAGAGGGACAAAATCCTGGCATAGAGGGGCAAAATCCTGGCATATAGAGGGTCAAAATCCTAGAATAGAGGGACAAAATCCTGGCATAGAGGGACAAAATCCTGGCATAGAGGGGCAAAATCCTGGCACATAGAGGGGAAAATCCTGGCATATAGAGGGGCAAAATCCTGGAATAGAGGGGCAAAATCCTGGAATAGAGGGGCAGAATCCTGGCATAGAGGGGAAAAATCCTGGCATATAGAGGGGCAAAATCCTAACATAGAGGGGCAAAATCCTGGCATATAGAGGGGCAGAATCCTGGAATAGAGGGGCAAAATTCACTGAATTTTCGGTGAAATATATATTTGGGGGGGGGGGGGGGGGGGGGTCGCAGTGGATTTTGTGTGAGTTCCCACACTTTTTTCCCCAGGACTTGACCCCTGCTGTTATCATCACTAAGAGGTGGGTATAGGAACACTAGGTACCATATTGTAGGAAACCGTCATGTATAGTGAGTATTTCTCAATTAACAATGTAACTATGTAGGAAGAGATAAGTCCTGGGGGTGCAATGTGGGTGATGGGGCATGTGATGGGGTAAATCCTGGGTGTGCAATGTAGTGATGGGGCATGTCCATAGGTGCTGGGGTAAATGTGTACCAATGTAACTATGTAGGAAGAGATAAGTCCTGGGGTGCAATGTGGGTAATGGGGCATGTGGGTAATGGGGAATGCTGGGGTAAGTCCTGGGGGTATAATGTGTGTGATGGGGCATGTGATGGGGTGATGGGGCTGGTTCTGGGTCTTATCATGCATAGCAAACAACTAAAATAAAATTAACCAAAGTTAGAATAATTAGAGGAAGAAAGACTAAATGAGGGAAAGTGAACTAAATCAACAGAACAAGTTAGATCTGGTCTGCAAAAATTAGGAAGCAAAAAATACCCTAAATGCTTTAGATTCATCTAGTTATGATTTGGTTGAGCTAATAATTATTACCTTGTAGAAAGAAAATGCATAGGCATATTAGACAGTCACTTGAAAATAAAATTGCATTATGTTCCATTTTCAGGTTAGAAAATAATATCTTTTCATTAAAATATTATCTTTAGCGCTAAAAGAGATTACCGTTGAATTATTCCAGATGATAAAACTGCCTGCTGCATGCACAGAGGCGGCAGATGAAAACTGCCAATAAAAGATTTTATAAAGCTCATATCGTACTCTGCTACAAATTATCTACACCAATTAAGCTTTAAATTTATCTAAGAATACTCTTGGTCTGATGAAAACTTACATATGCAAAGCATTTCTGATCATTGGTAACAAATGTGTACCACCCACTGAGGGAACAAGAGTGTGTGTTAAAATCGATGGTCCTCACCTTTTCGGGAGCGGCATGACGTGACAAGCAGTACGTTGATGCGCAGGGAGGCGGGGAGAGGCTGATCCCGGCAGTACACGGAGCTGACCTACAAGCGTAAAGAAAGAGGGCCCCCCAGTAAGAAAGCAAACACTGAGTATGCTCAGCTATGCACGCTGTAAGGCTGGAAGGTCGTGTGAGTTAGACTAAGGGGAAGAAAGCCTGAGGTCTGAACAGAGAGCCTGCATTTACTTTCGGTTTCCCTCGTGGTCGACTCCTTCTATCTCGACTCAGCTGATTCTCCTGAATGTGATGATAGACTACCCTTTGCTGTCTGCTCCTCTGCCTGTCCCAGTAGTTCACAAGGATCTACAAGGATTCAGTGAACACGGCGCTAATAACCTCCAAGAAGTCTGCCGAAACACTGCTAAACTGCTACAGCATGACCTCAGATAAGTGATTTATTATGGGCTTGATAGTGTTTATTCAATGCTTAAACTGAAGGAGAGGGGGGCGTGAAAAGAAAGATTGAAGAGAAGGGAGATAAAGTAGTAGGAAAAATGTTTGTGTGGGAATAACTGTCTCTGCTAACTGTCCCAGCTCATATAATACAGAGGTCTAACACCCACGTGAAACTTCATGAAGAATCCAAAATTTATTGGTTTTTGAACAAACACTGCACAACTTGCTGCTTTGCTATAAAGTCCCCACGTGTAAACTTATGGGAGAATAATACCCATGTGTACGGCATGAACAATCCAAAACTATTGGTTTCTGAATATTACTGTATGACCTGTTGCTTAGCTATAAAAAAATCCACGTGCAAACTTGTGTTGGAATAACTGACTGGACATCAGGTCATGTAACTCAGGGGTCTAATACTGCATGAATAATCCAAAACTATTGCTTTCTGAATAATACTGGATGACTGGTTGCTTTGCTATTAAATCTGTATTTGCAAACTTATGTTGGAATAACTGGTTCTGAAAATCAGGTCTATAACCCAGAGGTCTAATACTCATGTGTACTGCATGATTAATCCAAAACTACTGCTTTTTTGAATAATATTGGAGGACTGGCTGCTTTGCTATTTAATTCCCCATGTGCAAATTTATGTTGGAATAATTGGCTTCGAAAATCAAGTCATATTACTCAGAGGTCTAATACTCACATGTACTGCATGAATAATCCAAAACTACTGCTTTCTGAATAATACTGGATGATTTGCTGCTATTCTATAGAATCCCCATGTGCAAATTTCCTGTCTTTCTTCCCAGTCGACTGATAAGGAGTTAAGAAATAAACCAAAGTGTCTCAAATAAAACCTGGTCTGCAGGTCATAAGGCTAACGATCTACTTTGGAATAGAAAAATACAGGACTAAGCAGAGGTTTCTGTACAAATTTTCAGAGAACAGATAGCGGTCTCTTACGTTATATTGAATATTAAACATCTAAAATTAACATTAAGGGTGGACATATCTGTATAAAGGAAATCTAATGGCTTTTCCCTAATCATAGTTTATGACAACTTGAAGCTGAAGCACACTCCAGGGTAATACCTATATACTGATTGGTATTATATACTACACATGAAAAACCCATGATAAAGGATTTACATCGACTATATATCAGTGACAACGACCCACCTGCATTCTCATAACCCTCGGTGGCAGACACAGGAGTGTGGAGAGAGAAAAATAAAAAGGAGAAGTGTGGAAAATAAGAAAAAAATTACGAATTATCATAATGACCACAAAAAAAAACACAGACTCAAAGATTCTCTCGAAGAGGGATAAAAGGGAAACAAAACAAGACAAAAATCTTTCAGCTTTCTTCTCCCCGCAGGGAGGTAGAGAGCATCCTGATAAAACCGTATCAGATATTTCAATGAATTCAGATACAGCGGATGCTCCCCAAAAAAAGGAAAGAGGGACAGTGACTATCGAGTTACTAGATACTAGCCTGAAAGGCCTACTAGCAGAAATTAAGAAGGAAATTGCTAGCCAGGCAGTCGACATCAAGAAAGAGATTAATTCTTTGGCAAGCAAGATCCAAATAATAGAAGAAAAAAGTGAAAATTTGGAATTCAGACTAAATGATCTTAAGGATGAGAATGAGGCTCTAAATAAAAAAATAGTCCTCCTGGAAGATAAAGTCGGAGACTTGGAAGATCGCTCTAGGAGGAATAACCTCAGATTCCGAAACATACCAGAAGAATCGGCACAGGAAGATATTAGATCAGTCCTTAAGGTGTATTTTGAAGCTATGGGGTTAAAAAAGGACGAACACGAGGGAATAATTGAAAGATGCCACAGACTCAACAAACCAAAAAATCTGCCGAAAGACACCCCTCGGGACATTATTGTCTGTTTCCATTCATATAGCTTTAAAGAAAAGGTGCTAAAAGCTAACAGAGAACAAAATAGACAGGAAGGCAAATATAAGAATGTATTGGTGTTACCAGATCTATCGTTTGTAACAAGGTCAAAACGGAAGAAATTTGCGCCGGTTGCGGCTATACTAAGGAAACACGAAATCCGATTCAGATGGGGCTTTCCAGTAAAAATGATAATATTTCATCAAGAGCATACTGAAGTCTGTGAATCCTATGAAACAGCCAAAGCTTGGCTAGCAGCTAATAACTTATCCTAGAAAATATAGACCTGCCAAAAAAAAAAATTTTTTTTTTTTTTTTTTTTTCTTCCCCTCTCATTTGGAATAAATGCGACAGTGTATGTTAAACACCTACACACTTGAAACTTCAAGCAAGAAATGACTATATGAAAGTCAATTGATATATGCGGGTCTTCCTGGATAACAGGGCCTATAAGAATAGATATGACTGCATAAAATAAATATCTGCTCATCTCAGCCATCTGGCATGAAGATCGAGAGAGACATATTTTTTTTTTTTTTTTTTTTTTTCTCTCTTGGATCAAAGCTGACATTGAAGGCTAAATACTTACACTCTTCGAACTTTAAGCAAACAAAGACTATACGAAAATTAACGAATATATATGGGTCTCTTTGAATAAATGGTCGTATAAGAATATTCACAACTGTACATAATAAATATTCGCTTATTATTGCCAATATTGGTGAAGATAGAGAGAAATATTTTTTTTTTTTTTTTTTTTTTTTTCTTGTCTCTCTCCTCCATCATATTACAGGAGGGAACTAAATGTGAAGTATACTAAACTAAGTCTAAAGGGATTAAAGGGATACAGAACATTTCGAAGATTACTAAAAATAATACTAATTGCAATAGATAAGATGTACAGTAGTAAAGAGAAAGAGAGATGATATGGTTCTAACTTGAATTTTTATCACTATTTGTACATATTAATTTTGGAAGTTTGACAATCACGAAAAGTAGACTAAAATGAAAATGTAATTAATGTTTTTTTTATTTTTTTTTTTTTTTTTTTTTTTTTTTTTTTTTTGTTTCTTCTTTTCTCTTTTTGACATAATATACAAGGGATATAAAATAGAAGGGAATAATGGGTTAGTCCACACTTTTAGATTAATTTGATAACCATAAATAATAATAGATAAAACTTATAGTAACTAACAGAAATTAAACGAAACGCACAATTTTAATTTGTATTTTTTTTTTTTTTTTTTTTTTTTTTTTTTTTTTTGTTTCTTCTTTTCTCTTTTTGACATAATATACAAGGGATATAAAATAGAAGGGAATAATGGGTTAGTCCACACTTTTAGATTAATTTGATAACCATAAATAATAATAGATAAAACTTATAGTAACATACAGAAATTAAATGAAACGCACAATTTTAATTTTTATTTTTTTTTTTTTTTTTTTTTTCTTCACTAATCCTAAGCACCTTAATAGTAGAAATTAGAAAATCACGAAGGGTGGAGGAGAGGAAAAATGAAAGAGAATCATGTTTAAATATATATGCATCTTCCTCTTTCTCTATTTTCATTTATAAAAAATTCAAGAAGAACACCATTTAAATTATCCCACAATATATTTAGGTTTAATAATCCCCTGAAGTTTTGCCAAAGAAAGTTACCACTGACTTAGCTTATTAAGAAGGGATCAACAAAAATAAAGTAAATGATAACTAAATGAGAGGGAAGAGAGGGTGGACCCTTAAAATTATAATTTTTATTTGTTTTTTTTTTTTTTTTTTTTTTTTTTTTTTTGGTAGGGTATATATATATATATATATATATATATAATAGGTCATTAGGAGATAGGGGGAGAAAAATGTTGGGAAAGTCTCACGTCTACTGGGGGTCAGCCCCCCCGCCTGGTGCGGGAAATGGTTAAATGTCTGTACTGTCGACCATTTTTTCTGCACTAAGCACAGTTGAATCCTATTTTAAGGTGCAACTGTTCTATGTGTTAATTTATGTAAAATGTAATGTTTGTTGTTTAAGTGTTAAATGTGCCGGGAGCTTGGACTATTCTCAGGGTCCCAAGTCCCGACAAAGGAAATATAGTAGATCTGACCGATCGAGAGACCTGAGCAGGAGAGGAAGAATGATAAGGGAGAGAAATTTTTTCAATTTTAGGGATGAGGGTTAAATGTATATCAATTAATGCACAAGGATTAAATTCCCTTTTTAAAAGGAGAATGGTCTATGATAGTCTGTCAAAACAATCTGCCGATATAGGTTTCCTGCAGGAAACCCATTGGCTCAATGGAGAATCTCAGAGGTGGGGGGGGAAAAAATATCCAAATATAATGCATGCATCCCTACCAAATAAAAAGAAAAGAGGGGTAGCAGTGGTGATCTCCAGCAAACTAAAAACAGAAGTTATTATGAAAGAACTTGATCCGGAAGGCAGATTTATTATTGTAGTAATTAAAATAGATGAAGAATACTTTACTCTTGTAAATGTATACCTTCCAAATAAAAATCCAATAGGAATGCTATCAAAAATCCTAGAAAAAATGGATAGGATTAAGAAAGGTACAGTGTTAATAGCTGGGGACTTCAATTGTGTTTTTGATACAGTAATGGATAAAAAATTAGTTAAAACAACTCAGGTAGATAGATCAATTATCAGCCAGGCTAGACGCCTAAGATCTTTATGCAAAAAATACGGTCTATTGGACCTGTGGAGAACATTACATCCAAATGATAGAGATTTTACCCATTTATCAAGGATACATGGATCCTATTCAAGGATAGATCACTTCTTAAGTACCCCCCAGATAGTCAAAAGGATAGAAAAAGTGAATATAATTGAAAATACATGGTCGGACCATAGCATTTTAACTTTAGAATTAGGAGAAAGCCCCCCAAAGGGTAAAACAACATGGAAACTAAACGACCTTTTGATAAAAGATCAAATTAACAAAGAATATATTACCAAAATGTCTAGGTTGTTTTTTGAAGAAAATAAATCAGAAGAAATCTCCAATCTAACCCTATGGTGTACCTACAAAGCGGTAATAAGAGGTTACTGTATAAAAATGGAAAAAAATTATAAAAGAAAGGGAGGAAAAGAACTATCCGACTTGTATATAGAATTATTTGATATTACCAATAAAAATAAACTGGCGCCGTCCATAAATTATGTGACCAAAATATTAGATATACAAACCAAAATAAACAGCAAATTAGAGGAGAAGATGATAAAATCCCTGGAAAAGCTGAAGATAAAATACTATTACAAAGGTAACAGGGCAGACAAGTTACTCTCAAATAAAATAAAAACATATTATACTAAAAGAACTATAGATAAACTGATAGTCGACGATAAGGTTCATCTGACCCCTGAAAGTATTGGCACCCAGTTTAATGAATTCTATTATAAACTATACAATTTATCACAAAATTCTAATACCAAAGATATAGACCTATACATAAAAAACACAGCTATTCCTAAGATATCAGAAATACATCAAGTAAATCTGAATAGTCCTTTTACCACGGAAGAACTTGAATTGGCAATAAGAAATCTAGCCACCAATAAAACTCCCGGACCAGACGGCTATACTCATCTATTTTATAAGACCTTTAAAGACGATATTGTAGGCCCATTGACTCAAACATTCAATGAAATGGCCTGTGCCAAAGGTATACCAGGCGAGTTACTAAAAGCCAACATTTTACCTATTTTGAAACCTAACAAAGATCCTACAGAACTTATGAATTACCGACCTATTTCACTTATAAATGCTGATATGAAATTATATGCAACCATCCTAGCCAATAGATTAAAACCAATGCTTGCCTCAGTGATACATCCGGACCAAATTGGTTTCATACCAGGCAGATCATCAACCAACAATACCAGAAGACTATTAGATATAATGGACCAGGCTGAGCTACAGGGAACCCCACTTGCGACCCTAGCGTTAGATGCCGAAAAGGCTTTCGATAGGGTCGGGTGGGATTACCTAGAGAGAGTACTGAAGGCATTCGGCATAGATGGGTGGATCTATAATGCTATTATGGCACTCTATAAGGGCCCAACAGCTAGGACAGTGGGACCTAATATCTGTGCAAATTGGTTTCCATTATCAAATGGAACAAGACAAGGTTGCCCCCTCTCCCCGCTGATATATATTCTTTCAATTGAGCCATTGGCAATTAATATTAGGAACAACAAAGAAATTATCGGTTTCAGAACCAAAGATGCAGACCACAAAATAGCTTTATACGCAGATGACGTATTGATTTCTCTCACATCCCCGTCTCACTCTCTACCTTATCTGATGGATGAAATAAATAGATATGCCTCAATATCAAATTATAAATTAAATTTAGATAAAACAAAGGTTATGACTAAAAATTTACAGAAATACACCCTCGATAATTTAAAAAGAAAATTTAATTTCACGTGGACTTCAAAAGGCTGTGAGTACCTAGGATTACAATTTCCGGATGAGGTAGAGAGAGTGATGGAGGTAAACTTTATAAGATTATTGAGAGAAACAAACCAGAAGCTGCAAGATTGGAGGAATACCGAAATATCGTGGTGGGGTAGGATTAATTTAGTCAATTACTATATCATGCCAAAATGGTGCTACCTCTTTAAAATGATACCTTGGGGGATACACCGATCCTGGATGGATATGGTCCAAGAAAGTTTTAAAACATTTATTTGGAAAGGAAAACCCCCAAGAATCAATAAATTTAATATGGCAAGAAAAGTAAAACAAGGAGGTCTTAGCTACCCTATTATTGAGAATAATTACCATTCAAGTATGATAGTTCATGCTCACAACCTCCAGAATCTCTCACTCCATAAAGAACCATGGTACCTTATAGAAAAAGAGGCAGCAGACAAAGAGGATCTTGAATACTACCTATGGTTAAATAGTAACAAAATTCACTCTAAAGGTCTGATGGGCAAATCAAGGATTCTAGGCCAGGTGATCAAGGAATGGGACACTATCAAAAAAACTATGAACCTACAAAATAAAATGATTCCTTCATGTAAACTAAAAGCAATACAATATAATATAAAAGACATCACCTTAAAGAACTGGGATAAAGCTCATGAATGTCCAATAGGAGATTTGTGTGAACAAGGCAAATTATTGCCTTTTGAAACACTGAGAGAGAAATATTCCCTTCCCTCCAGAGAGATATTTTCGTATCTGAGAATCAAAAATTTTATGAAGAACAATGTGTGTCATAACTTGGATACACTAAAACAAGAGCTAACTAAAATATTCTCATACAAACAAATACCTAAAATCACAGCAAAGACAAATTCTCTAGTAATGATGAGAAATACATACCCTATAAAAGTGAAGTCGATATGGGAGAGGGAGCTAGCAATCAAAATTACAGATGAGGAGTGGGCAGGCTCCTTTGCCCAGACAAATAAAACAACAAGATGTCTCAATCTAGCAGAAAATCAATTTAAAATAATGTATAGGTGGTACAGAGTCCCATCTGCCCTGACAAAAATGTACCCACATTTATCATCTAAGTGCTGGAGATGTGGGGTGGAAAACGGCACTTTCCTTCATGTCTGGTGGAGTTGCAAGGCTGTTGCTGTCCTATGGGATTGGGCTTTCGAATTGATTAATAAACTTACCAATAGTAATACGACCTGGAAGCCAGAATCTGCTCTCTTACATTTAAAGCTAAAAGAATCATCTAAAGATAATCAGCAGATAGCCATTCATTGTTGGGTGGCCACAAAGGTTCTAATAGCTAGAGCGTGGAGATCAAGCAAACCCTTTAAAAAAATCCAACTGATAAATCAAGTAACTTATCAGGCAAGGATGGAAAAGAGTTTGAGTAATCTACAACCATCAGCATCTAGAAGACTATGCAAACTCTATACATATATATTAGAGCAGTTAGAACAGATGTAGATAAATAGAAGAGAGATATGGCTATCTAATACCATCTTAATACAACAGGCCCAAACCAATATCAAAATAAAAATTGAAAATAAAAAGGGGAAAGATGGGAAGAACTCCTCAAAAAGGATATGTCTATGAAACCTTGAAATGCTCCCCCCCGGGTGGGGCAAAGGTCTCTCGATCGGTCTGTAAGATTACAGTACATTTTATTGACCTGTGCAAGGAGGGGCGGGGAGGGATATTTTGCCGAAAGAGTCCGGAAGATACTTATAAGACTCTTTATAGAAGTGAATCTAAATATAATAAGCACTTTAAGAAGGGATCAGAGCGGCCACCCCTCGTTGCACTGGGACATAATAATTTGTTGTATATATGATGTTTTTTGTATGTCTGTCAATGTCTTTCGTGTTTTACATGTTATGGAGAAAAAGAAAACTAATAAAGATATACTATAAAAAAAAAAAATAAAATCGATGGTCTTGTATTACTGTTTATTCAACCCATATCAAGTTTTACCTACTTTACTTGGATTTTAAGCAATGAGCCTCGCATTCACTGGTGTAACAACAGAGGTCACAAGGGTCAGTATTGTGACCAGGCCCGCCACTCAAGGGGAGTGTTCGACCCCTGCAACCACTTGCCTGGCTGCAGAGGCAACAGGTGCAGGAGGCGTGTGCACCGCTGACATCACATTTCAAAGCCAGCAATACAAAAAACAATCTATTCAATGTGACCACCTGCATGACAACATGCAGCCCCTGGGTAAGACTTACTACTATACTCTTATATCTGCCCTCCAATCCCTGCGTGTCGTAGAGCCCTTAATAGAGTTAGCAGATCTCTGCCAGCTAGAGGCAGAGACCAGCATTTCCTACAGACTGTCCTGGAGAGGATCCTCCTCTGACCATCAGGGAGCAGATGTCCCCCACAATACCAGGATTGATCCCACCACCAAGGTAAGTATCCTATTTGAGAGGCTCATATTAGCACCTGTGGATCACACATTCTATGAGCAGTCAGCATCATGATTGAAATGTAGCCAGCTGATCATCATGGGAACTGCAGTTTACAGTAACCATCTCCTTATAAATATTGAAATGATGATGGCTGAGTATCATAGGCTAGTGCAAAGCTGTGAGGGCAAAGCTGTCACCATAAAAAAAGAAATAAGCAGAACAGAGCTGGCACTATGACAAATGATGTGGAGAGAGAGCTGGCACTGTGACAAGTGATGCTGGGACAAAGCTGGCACTGTGACAAGTGATGCAGGGACTGAGCAGGTACTGTGACACGTGATGCAGAGACTGAGCAGGTACTGTGACAAGTGATGCAGAGACAGGGCATGCACTGTGACAAGTGATGCATGGACAGAGCTAGCGCTGTGAAAGTAATTTGGGGGTAATGGCACTGTGGGAAGTGATGGAAAGTGGGGGTATGATGTGGTGAGGTTGGGGGTCCCCAGAACAATTTTTAGCACTGGGGCCCTGTTGTTTCTAGTTAAGTCTCTGGCTACATTACTTTGTTGACTCCACTAGAGCTCCATTAACCTCAATGAAGCAAGATACACTTTATAGTAATATTCTGCTGCTCTGGTCAACAATTTGCCAGTGAAACCCATGGAATCGCAGGTTCTGAGTTACTTACCTAAGGTCAACTGGTAAGCGGAAAGATTTTAGTGACCACTTGAAACAAATGACAGTTCTAATCAGTGCCAGACTGGGAGAAAAATTCGGCCCGGGCATTTTTTTATCACAGCGGCCCACTAACAAGGGGGCGGGGCAGAGGACGTGTGTTTTGTCATCACCAATGACAAACACGCTCCCTCTCAAAGTGAGCATGTTGGTTAAATGCTCTTCCAGGGCAGACCATGCGCAGAGCTCAGCTGAAGAGCTCTAGCATGAGAAAAAAGCCCTGTATTTGTTCTGCACAGTGCAAGCAAATTTTTTTTTTTTTTTTTCTTTTTTTCTCTTTTTCTTTTTTTCTTTTAAGACACTCAGTTAATATTGTGAGGGGGTTAGCCCTCCCCAGTTTTATTCTTATGCACATCCTTGTGTCTCTGATGTTTAATCTTTTATTTCCAATTATGAATACGAACCACGTATAAACAAACATATACATTATATTGTATATAACCACATATAAACAAACACATACATATAATTCCAAAAAACACATAGACCAATGTTTCCAGAATATTCTATCCTCCCTCCCACCCCCACCCCTCCCCCCCAGTCCCAACACCTCTCCCGCCCCCCACAGAATCCGAGTCCCCATCCGCGCCCAGATTCCCACTGAACTAAAGGTCGTAGTCATAATCTGTGTATTCAATTATCCTATCCTGTCAGTGGAAAGGTGGAAAAAGAGAGAGAGAGAGGAGAAGGGAGAGAGAGAAGAAAAAAAAAAGGGGGGGGGGAGGGGTGGGGGGAGGCGGGGAACCGGAGTCAGCTCAACCAGACCATTCTTAACACATAACATGTCGTGACTCTAAAAACAATCCTCAGCCGTCCCAATCTACAGTCAAATAATCCATCTCCAATCATCAATCACACACCAAAACTTTTCGCTGTAGCCACTCCCCTCCGGCCGTGCAGAGGCGCGTCGCCCTCCCCCACCCGTCCGAGCGTCCCAGGCTCCCCGACCCCCATGTCTCCATTGTATCATATCGTCTCCCGGAGCTGGTTTTTAACTGAAATCCAGATTTCCTCTACTTCTCCCATTATATGCTCTGTCCCACCAATTCTATAGAATCCTCTCTCCATCCTCAACTGGTGATCTGTCTGATTTTGGATCTCAATCCAACTTGGGATCTCTTGTCTTCTCCAGACCCGTGCTAGAGATAATTTGGCTGCTGTATAAATGTTAATCGCAAGAATTGCCTTTGGTGAGCGTATTGAGCCCCACAGTGCAAGCAAATTTAATAACATGCTTGCACTGTGTTTCCTTGCAACTTGTCTCTGGTGTCTCTATAAATGGATACCAGGAGACATAAATGCCAGGAAAGAGTATTGAGCATGTGTTTGGAGCCTGCTTGTGGGATTGCGTGTGTGTAGAGTGAGCTGATTGTGGTGTGGTATTGTGTAATAAGGTCGGTTTTAGTTGTGTTGTGTTTGTGGTGTAATGTGATGCATATGTGGCTAGGGGCTGTAGAGAATGTGTGTATAGGGGATATAGCAAGTGTGTGCATACAGGCTATAGTGTGTGTGTGTAGCCCCATAACTATGCCACATACAGGAGCCCATAACTATGCCACATACAGGAGCCCCATAAATTATGCCACATCAGAGCCCCATTATTTATGCCTCAACTTGGAGCCCAATTAATTATGCCACACACACAGGCGCCCCTTAATTATGCCACACACACAAGCGCCCCATAATTATGCCACACAAAAGAGCTCCTTAATTATGCCACACATGGGGCCCAATAAATATGCCACACATGGGACAGCCATTAATTATGCAACACACAGGAGCCCCACAAGATGACAATTGTACAATTCGAAAACAATACATATCTATAAACACAGACATCTCTCTATAACTAGTTGCATTTATACTTATTTGAATTATTAAATATTGTATTTAATAAAAATGTTATTGAAAAATTGCATTACTATATTTTTTTACCCTTCCTCTGCACCCACATTGCACCTACAGGACTTAACACAGCACCATACAGTACCCACAGAACTTGCCATCCACCTACATTGCACCCATAGCACTTGGCTTGCACTCATATTGCACCTACACGATTTGGCATGCCACAGTGTCACTTTGCCCCACAGAACTAGCCAGTGTCACTTTCCACATAGTACATGTTATTTTGCCCCACAGACCATGCCACAGCATCACTTTGCCAATTAAAATATGCCAGTATTTAACCCCTCGATATGCCATGATTTAGCCATTCAATATGCCAGGATTTTACCCCCCAATATGCCATTTAATATGCCAGCATATTGCCCCTCAATATGCCAGGAGTTTGCCCCCCCCCCCCCCCCAATATGCCATTTAATATGCCAGTATTTTGCTCTCAATATGCCAGGATTTTGCCCCCCAATATGCCATTTAATATGCCAGGATATTGCCCCTCAGTATGCCAGGATTTTGCCCCCCAATATGCCATTTAATATGCCAGGATATTGCCCCTCAATATGCCAGGATTTTGCCCCCTAATATGCCATTTAATATGCCAGGATTTTGCCCCCAATATGCCATTTAATATGCCAGGATATTGCCCCCAATATGTCATTTAATATTCCAGGATTTTGCTCTCAATATGCCAGGATTTTGCCCCCAATATGCCATTTAATATTCCAGGATTTTGCTCTCAATATGCCAGGATTTTGCCCCCAATATGCCATTTAATATTCCAGGATATTGCCCCAATATGTCATTTAATATTCCAGGATTTTTCTCTCAATATGCCAGGATTTTGCCCCCAATATGCCATTTAATATTCCAGGATATTGCCCCCAATATGCCATTTAATATTCCAGGATATTGCCCCCAACATGCCATTTAATATTGCAGGATATTGCCCCCAATATGTCATTTAATATTCCAGGATTTTGCTCTCAATATGCCAGGATATTGCCCCCAATATGTCATTTAATATTCCAGGATTTTGCTCTCAATATGCCAGGATTTTGCCCCAAATATGCCATTTAATATTCCAGGATATTGCCCCCAATATGTCATTTAATATTCCAGGATTTTGCTCTCAATATGCCAGGATATTGCCCCCAATATGCCATGTAATATGCCAGGATATTGCCCCCAATATGCCAGGATATTGCCCCCAATATGCCATGTAATATGCCAGGATATTGCCCCCAATATGCCAGGATATTGCCCCCAATATGCCATGTAATATGCCAGGATATTGCCCCCAATATGCCATGTAATATGCCATGATATTGCCCCCAATATGCCATGTAATATGCCAGGATATTGCCCCCAATATGCCATGTAATATGCCATGATATTGCCCCCAATATGCCATGTAATATGCCAGGATATTGCCCCCAATATGCCATGTAATATGCCAGGATATTGCCCCCAATATGCCATGTAATATGCCATGATATTGCCCCCAATATGCCATGTAATATGCCATGATATTGCCCCCAATATGCCATGTAATATGCCATGATATTGCCCCCAATATGCCATGTAATATGCCAGGATATTGCCCCCAATATGCCATTTAATATTCCAGGATATTGCCCCCAATATGTCATTTAATATTCCAGGATTTTGCTCTCAATATGCCAGGATATTGCCCCCAATATGCCATGTAATATGCCAGGATATTGCCCCCAATATGCCAGGATATTGCCCCCAATATGCCATGTAATATGCCAGGATATTGCCCCCAATATGCCAGGATATTGCCCCCAATATGCCATGTAATATGCCAGGATATTGCCCCCAATATGCCATGTAATATGCCATGATATTGCCCCCAATATGCCATGTAATATGCCAGGATATTGCCCCCAATATGCCATGTAATATGCCATGATATTGCCCCCAATATGCCATGTAATATGCCAGGATATTGCCCCCAATATGCCATGTAATATGCCAGGATATTGCCCCCAATATGCCATGTAATATGCCATGATATTGCCCCCAATATGCCATGTAATATGCCATGATATTGCCCCCAATATGCCATGTAATATGCCAGGATATTGCCCCCAATATGCTATGTAATATGCCAGGATATTGCCCCCAATATTCCAGGATATTGCCCCTTAGTGTGCTCGTTATGCCACCCTCCTCCCCCCCCCCCCCCCGTCTCCCGGTGCTCTGAAGGTCCGTGGTTGTGAGGGAAGCGTTGTGAGCTCCCCTCCAGCCGCGCGGAACAATAAAGTTTGTTTTAAAAAACCACACTTTATTGACCGCGCGGCTGGAGGGGAGCGCACAACGCTTCCCTCACAGCCACGGACGTGCACCGGGGGACAGCGCAGGAACGAGGTAAGTTTTTTTTTTTTTTATAATGCAGCCACTGCCCCACCTCCCCTGCCGGCCTCGGCCCATGGCCACCGCGGCCCACCGGGCATTTGCCCGGTGTGCCCGATGGCCAGTCCGGGCCTGGTTCTAATGACCAATTTAGAATGGCTCAAACATTCTCCTGGCACATTGAAGTGGTAGCACACAGTGGGGTTTGTGGTAAATTTAAAATATTCAAGCAGAATTAGCTCTTCACGGAGAACATTTTGAGAGTATGGCACATGCTTTGGTAAAACCACTTATTGAATATGATTCAGATTGACATCTGAGAATTATCAAAATTTGAGTGCAACTACGAGTTGAATAAATAACTTAGTCATTACAACAAAAGGTTGAACTTGAGTAACTATAATAGAATTTGGACATGATTCCACAATCTGCTCTAAAGAGCAAGTAACCTGTCATGTAAATATGCCCTTCAGCAAATGTTTGTCCAGGAACTCAGTTGCATTTAATTTAGTTGGACTGCATACAATTTCTGAGGTAATTACTTGTGTTCTGTGGAATGGTCTGATCTGTTCAGTAAAAGTAAAATGACTAATGAACTGCAAATGTCAAGCATTCATAGCAGAGTTGGAAAATTCTCCAACCTGCCTATCTTTCCAACGCAGCTTTAAGTACCTCACTTTTGCAGTTCATTTACACTTCATGTGTAAGTTCACTTCTAGCATACACACTGCTCTGGCTGGAACAGTCCTAATTCAGAAACCTCCTCTCACAGTCACAGATTCACCCTTACATGTGGAGGATAATTAAACACGACACATGGGAAATGGCTAATCAGAGTCAAGGACACTGATGGTTGATTGTCCTCTTTCCGCCAGTGCAACTGCATATGTGCAGTGGAGCGTCAAGCCCTGAAGCCCCACCCCCTGCCATGCCAGCAGGTATAAAAGTTAGAAGCATGCTTTTAGTGAATAGTCTCCACAGAGCAATAAGAGCTGCAAAATCATTGTTAAGCTAAGCTTTTCCTATAAAACTACACGAGACATTGGTGATTATTTTCCATGGGATGCATAAAATATAGATCTGGCCCAGACAGGGTTAATTTGTGTTGGGGCTTAGTGCTACAGTACATCTGAAAAGTTGACTTTTCAGTTTCCCACAGGAATCTGCACTTGGCTAGAGATTAGAAAACTGAGTTCAGAAAGTATTGCAAAATTAGACTGCAAAATAGTGGCTCATAAGGCTCTTCAAACTGGGTTGGGCCTGAATATGAGAGACAGATTTCAATCAATCATATGTAAGAAAAGCAAAACAACATTATTAATCTGTATAACCCCTTAAACCATCATCTCTGCTGGATCACAAACAGTGTTCCATTAAACAATGATGAATAACCTCTGATACTACAGAAGTTGTGGCCTATGTTTCCTATAATGCACAGTAAGCCAATGTCCAACTGAACAGAAGACAGCTGGAGGAGCATCATGAGAAATTCATTTCACAACAGTTTAAATGACAATGGTTAAATATTACTACTATGAAATGCTGATATTACTACTATGAAATGCTGGGTCACCAAATATTCTGGGTGAACACAAGGCAATGCAGTGATATCTATGTGACTTTTGCACTACAATTAGGTTTGCCACCCAGCCAGTATTTTGCTGGCTGGCCGGTAAAAAAAAATGGCTTGCTGCCAATGTTAAGTCTATGGAGGCAATAGCAAGGCCGGTATTTCTGTGTGGAAAAGGTGGCAACCCTAACTACTATAAGAACTCCTCAATCATTCCCCGGTCTTTCCAGTCTTTCCCCCTTGGCCGAGACAAATCAGGTACATTTGGAGTCATGAATACTTAATACAGAGTTGTTCTATTCAAACTTAAAGCTTAAAGTAAAAAGCTCAAAGTGCAGAACCAATACTTGTATATTATGCATGGAAGGCGAACATAAAGTCTGGAGATGATGCCCAGGGAGCCCTGACAACATTTCTCCCTATTTGATGGGAGCAAGCAGAGTGACTGGTGAAAGCAGCTGGTTCTAAAATTTAATAATATTCAAAAACAAACAAATAATAAAAAAAGAAAATTGGCTTTTAAGAGGCAAATCCATGTACCACATGGATAATGCTTCATGTTAGTTTGAAAAGTATAGAATTATCTTGAAAAGAGATTAAAAAAAAAGTACATAGCAAAAAAACTTGAACTAAATATTGTATGGCAACATAAAATATAATACATTACCTACACTGATCTAGGTAGCCTAAGTGCTGATGTGCTGGATTCAGGACAAGTACTGTGATTTAACACAAGTTTGACTACTTGTAATAATAACTGTACACTGGAAATCCTGTGTATACCATTCAAATTGCCATCTGCTACTGCAGAAAAAAACAGATACACACTGGTATTAAACTAAAAGATCATTTAATTCAGAAGATGATCAATGTTTAGAGAACCTGTCCAAAATCAGTCTTATTATTTATTTGATTAAACAATACACAGTACATACTTACATTTGCAACAGCAAACATGAAGGAAGACAGCCAAGTCTTCCTAGTTTGAACTGGAACCTATAAAATGTATCATATAGTGAACACTTATCATGGAGGGATAGACACTACATATCAGGTGTTACTACTAGCTATTACGTTAATGGAGCTAGTGATTTGTTGAAACCTTTTCCACCACCCCAGAAGCAGCGATCTTCTCTAAGTCAAACTATAGCTCCACAGAAAGGAGACAACCCAGTAACAGCACTTCATTGACCTAGAATTAGCTTTAACACCATTGTCATGGATTTGGGGCTCAACCCAGCCACTCTTATCCTAAAAATGGAGAAGATTCAATACAATCACTTGACTCATGTTGTTCTATCAAAATCTCCCAAAGAGTAATCTTGTGCTAGATCCATGAAGTAACAATGATCCTTAATGTAACATTCAAAGATATATAGACAACATATTGATGTTATTGGTGTTGATGAAAAATGTTAGGTTTGGCAGAAATCACCTTCCACTTGAGTTTAAATATAGAAGAGCCACATCCCAGCCGTCAGACAGTATGTTATAGTTTGGGGCAGCTTAGGAACTATACTTTCACCATTATCGATAATACTCTCAGGTATATTATAGTTTCCAGAAGAGCCTCTTAAGTTTGTCTAAGAACTGAATGTAGGTTAAGCAACATGACAATGATCATAAATATGTAGACAGGTCTAAGCCCCCACTAAAAGTTTGTGTCCGAAGATGAAACAAGCTTTCCATGCATATATCTACCATATGTCAGCAACTTGACAATAGGGCAACATTTTTCAAAAAACGGGTATGAGGAAATGCTGAGGTCACTGATGCTGACGGCTATAAAGGTTCACATATTTGATCAGACATGGACTTTGAGTAATGAATACATGTTGTCAAAGAATTAAGGTTTGGCTGACATTTTTTAGCTTATTATTAGGCTTTTGTATATATTATTAGGAAATGTGTTAAATTATAGGTGTGACATATTCACCAGCACCTGATGGTATACATGATATTGTGTAGACATGGTCCCACACCATATTTTTGCCATCCTTAATATTCTACTTTACAACTTTCAAGAAAATGAAAATAAAAAAAAAATACACTTTTGCTTTGATTTGAAGCTTCCTATAGTCCACACTAGGCCAGCACTGCTTACATTTCTAAAACAATATTGAAAATCACAGGAGCAGAACTACTGCAATCATACAATGAATCAAAATTAAATACAATACAAAGGGTGAGGAATAATAATGTGCGGCTATCCTTAGATCTGATCAAAGCAGAATATGTTCTGTCATGAAAATATCATGAGCCTTATATTTAGCTTCATCTGTTGGTTCAGAACTCTTTGGGTCAGAATTGAAAAACTAGAGCGATGGCGTTAGCTCATTATGTGGTCAGGCAAAAACCTGAACTAGGAAAACATGCTAATAGAAAGTTCACAGTGCAACATTGTTGTGACATGCAAGTGTTCAATGTTTCATGTATTACATTGGACACATTTGTGTATTCAAAGCACACATATCAACCTGCTATTGTGGATGCTTAAAGGGGGGAAATATCAACATGATCTCTCCTCCATGCCTAACCCTACACACTCCACTCACTGTCTACTTCCAGGGCAGCCCTGCCTTGCATTCGATGAAAAATACATACTTTTATGGCTCTGTACAGCCTTGCCCACTTTATGAGATACCCTCAACTTCTTCATATCTGTATAACTGCAGTGGTCAGTGTGGTGTTTGTTTAGACACGCAGTTAGTGTTAATTTTGACAGAAGATTTTTATTTAGTTTTAGAAATAGACTTTTGACTAAAATGCCATTTTATTTTAGTTGTATTTTAGTCGACTAAATCTCCAGTAGATTTTAGTCGACTAAATCTCCAGTAGATTTTAGTCGACTAAATCTCTAGCAGTGAGGGAGGGAACCGGTCTGAGAAGGCCGTTACAAAGTGTTAAGTTAACTTTATAGGGAGATGGAAGGCAAAACACTTGTGACATTACCAGGCAAATAAGATGGAGGGGTATCCTCTTCCTTTGTGGTTTGCAAGGTGTTGTTCCAGGTGGCAATCCAGCTGCTGATAGAATCAGGGCCCTGGTCTTTGGTGGAGATGCATGGGAACCAGAACCAGAAGTCCAAATAGGTAAATGCAATAGTCCCTCCTTAACATTTTTGTCAGTAGGATTTTTGTCATTGTTTTAGTCCTATTAACTTAAGTTTTTATTTAGTTAGTGTTTCGTTTTAGTTGCTGAAAACAGGCAGTTGACGAAAACTATGATGAAAAAGTTTAGTCGACAAAATTAACACTGCACGCAGTGGTGCAAAGGATTAGGTTTTTGAGGATGTTATGTTTGGGAAGAAGAAAGGAAAGGTAGTGGAAGGATCATCATTATAAACAGTAGTAGAAAATATCATATAATTGCTTTACATAGTTTTTTTGTTTTCTTGTATGCTTATTTTCTGTTTGTTTGCTGTCGCTGGAAAAAGTGGAACGTCGAGAGCCTTGCTAGGTAGGAATTTCCAAACATGTGCACTGCTAAAGTAGTGTTGAGATTCTGCTATACATCACAGCTTGCCTTGGCCAATGTTTAATCGTTTTGATTTATGTTTATGTTTTTTAATTAGTATTTGCATTATGTTTTACATTCTGTGTTATATTGTTATACATTTCTGTTGGCAACAGCATGCTTTGTTTTATAAATAAACTGTGACTTTTCCCCACGATATTTGGATATATCTTTATTATAAGATTTGGGTTTTCTATAATCTAGTCCATTTTTCCAACCAGTAGGTCTTTTTGTTCCTTCACACTAGACCACAATAGATTGAAGTTGGAAGGGGGAACTGCAAGTGAATTCTCTGAACAGTACATTACCAACAGTCAATAACAAAAGTAATTCTCCAGTATGTTACATCTTAACGACAGCATTTGTGTAGCCACCAAAATGAAAGAGTAGCGTATATGAGTAACAATACAAGTATATGGAAAAATAAAATGTCATAGCTAAACAATCCAGTTGTGAACTCCGCATACCAAAATGGCTCACAAACAAAAAAGGGCATGCTGGCCAGTCCTTGTAAGAATGCTTAGTGAGCTAATACACCAACTCCATAATCTGTTAAATCCTTAGAGTTCAGAAAGAAAGAAAACCATGTACACAGGCCTAGAGGAGTAATATAACAAGCACTACACCTAAGCCAACACTGTGCTACATGGTAAATTAAATTAATAATAGTATTTAGGTGAAAAGGTAAACCCTTTATAATAGCATAAACCCCCCCAAAATCAATGATAATATCCACAACAAGTTGTTTAAATATGATGAACTGACAAACTGTAGCACTTGCGAGAGCACCGACAGAAATGAGAGTCCTTTTAAAAATACTATGCCCATTCTTAATGGGTTAAATTCATCCATTGTGAAAGGGTTACTGCCCCCAGAGAACTCCATGACAACATTTCTACAACAGGTAGCAGATTATGATAAGAAATGTGTATAAATCTGTATGTTCATATTGGTGTTTGTCTATGCACAGTGCAGGACGAGGTGGGATTGAAGATCTTTGCATTTCCAGATACCATACATGTCAAATTGGTTCTGCCTCGCCCAAGCTTCAGTCATATAGCTGGAAATGCCTGTAGTTACTCTCCTTTACCGGGGAGCGGAGTTCCTGATGCCTCTTTGAAAGGACTTACCTCTAAGTCTTTGGCATCCAATTGTGGGCCTCCAGCTGCTACTGAACTGCAAATCTCAGAATATCCCACTTGCTTTCATGAATGGCAGATAATTATGTCAGGTATGGTCCAGAAACAGTTAGTGAGCTGCAGTTGGACACCTAGGCTCTGAACTAAGGCTAAGTAAGCTCTGAACACTACAGACTGCTAGGATCAGAGAGTGCACACAGTGAATCTCTACTGCTGCTATAGTTTCTACAATGTGTCCTAATCACATTTAAACAACTCATTTCGGATCTTATCTCCAGTTGCATCTTTGCAACATTACCTTAGAGGGCTTACTCTTATCCATTGTAATAATTTGTGAATTAACTTTTTTATTGGTTTATGTTTTATATGTGGATTTATTTCTATATTAAATATATAAAAAATGTTTTTAATTTGTATGCCTTAAAAAGCTGAATGCTTTAGACTTTAAGGTTGCAGGTTTAGTCTCCTGGTGGGGTAGAATCTGCCCCTTATCCTTTCCAGCTAAATAAAATAAGTAACAATAACAGCTCCAAGATGAGCTGAAGTCAAAACACTATCTAATAAACCTTTCCTGGTTAAAAACTTTGCTATAATCGTACCTGTGAGTCTTGTTATATGCATTCTGTAGTCATATGTAATATAGTAAAACAAATATATATACATATTTATATGTGTACAAGTATATAGAGATACTACAACTGACCACATAAAACTTGTGTTAAAAAACAAGACCATTAGAAGTAGGCTGGCTAACATTTAGTCAGAATCCACACAAAAAAAAATAGAAAAATGCAGGCTCATGAGCAGCGTGGTAAGGGGATTGCTGAAGATACTCCTATTTTCCCCCCTGTTCTTCCGGGTGCCTCTGCTGGTGTGGCCAACACTTATTAAATAATACGAACAAACCAAGGAGCAGAAAAACCGGCACTCACGGACAAAAGTAAGTGGTTATGTGGTTTTTAATAAATCTTCACATGTACACAGCAAAAGTGGGGAAAAGTTAAGCCGAAGCTGTAGCCAGCACGACGTGTTTCCCGCTGAAAGCGCAGAGCATATGATTAAGCGCTTTCAGCGCGAAACACGTCATGCTGGCTACAGCTTCGGCTTACCTTTTCCCCACTTTTGCTGTATACATGTGAAGATTTATTAACCCCTTAAGGACAGAGCCTTTGAAACATTTTTGTCCTTTCTGGACAATGCCTATTTTAACATTTCTGTGCTGTTTGTGTTTAGCAGTAATTTTCTTCTTTGTCATTTGCTGTACCCACACATATTATATATTGTTTTTATCGGGACAAGAAGGGCTTTCTATGGATGCCATCTTTTTGATCATATCTTATCATATTATTAAAAAAAATAATAAAATATGGTAAAAAAAAAAAAGATACACAAATTTCTTTGTTTTTATTTGAAACAACTTCTCCTCATCGACAATAGCGAACGAAAAAACATGCTAAATAGATTCTACTATTTCTCCTGAGTACAGGGATACCACCCATGCATAGGTTTGTTGGGTTGTTTGGGGGCTAAAATGCCAAATTTTTGAGGTGCAGTTTTTTGTTTTCCAACTTGAAATTTTTACATGCAGACAGCCTGCACCCATGTCCCATTTGGGACATATTTGAAGCCAGCTAGTGTATTTTACCCCATCAACCCATATATTTTTTAAAAGAAGACACCTTAGGCTATCTCAAATGGTGGTATTTTTACACTTTCCATGCACTAATTCTACCACCAGCCTTTGTCAAACTTTGTGGTAGTAATTTTTTTGTGGGTTTTTTTCACAAACCTTGTACTTCAGACATGAATTCACAGATTATGGTATGTGTCACTGCCAAATAACACCCTAATAAGTGTTCAGCAACATCTCTTGAGTACAGGGATACCACCCATGCATAGGTTTGTTGGGTTGTTTGGGGGGTAAAAGGCCAAATTTGGTAGGTGCAGTTTTTTGTTTTCCAAATTAAAATTTTGACATGCAGACCGCCTGCACCCATGTCCCATTTGGGACATATTTGAAACCAGCCAGTGTATTTTACCCCATCAACCCATATATTTTTTAAAAGAAGACACCTTAGGCTATCTCAAATGGTGGTATTTTTACACTTTCCATGCACTAATTCTACCACCAGCCTTTGTCAAACTTTGTGGTAGTAATTTTTTTGTGGTTTTTTTTCACAAACCTTGTACTTCAGACATGAATTCACAGATTTTGGTATGTGTCACTGCCAAATAACACCCCAATAAGTGTTCAGCAACATCTCTTGAGTACAGGGATACCACCCATGCATAGTTTTGTTGGGTTGTTTGGGGGGTAAAAGGCCAAATTTGGTAGGTGCAGTTTTTTGTTTTCCAAATTAAAATTTTGACATGCAGACCGCCTGCACCCATGTCCCATTTGGGACATATTTGAAACCAGCCAGTGTATTTTACCCCATCAACCCATATATTTTTTAAAAGTAGACACCCTACGCTATTTCAAATGGTGGTATTTTAACACTTTCCATGCACTAATTCTACCACCAGCCTTTGTCAAAGTTTGTGGTAGTAATTTTTGTGTGGTTTTTTTTCACAAATATTGTATTTTAGACATAAATTCACAGATTTTGGTATGTGTCACTGCCAAACAATAACCCAATATGTGTTCAACAACATATCCTGAGTACAGGGATACCACCCATGCATAGGTTTGTTGGGTTGTTTGGGGGCTAAAGGGCCACATTGTGAAGGTGCGCATTTTCAACTTGGAATATTGACGTGTAGTCAGCCTGAGCCCATCTTTCATTTGGGACTTTTTTTTAAGTAGGACAGTGTATTTTACCCCAAAAAGTATATATTTTGTAAAAGTAGACACCCTAGGCTATTTTAAATGGTGTTATTTTAACACTTTCCATGCACCAATTCTACCACCAGCCTTTGTCAAAGTTTGTGGTAGTCATTTTATTGTGTATTTTTTCCCACATACATTGCACTTTAGACACAAATTCACATATTTCGGTATGTGTCACTGACAAACAATACCACAATATATGTTCAGCAACATCTCCCGAGCACAGGGATACCACCCATGCATAGCTTTGTCAGCTTTGTTAGGGGTTGAAAGGCTACATTTGAGAGGTGCGCTTTTTGATTTTCAAACTTGGAATTTGAACATGTAGAGCAAGGAAGGGGTTAATAGCTCTTATAAGAGCCTTTGTAGTACTGTACAAAAAAATTAACCCCTAAAAATGCACAGACAAGAAAAAATGTTCTGCTGTGCAGTGATCAGTGGCAGGGAAGGGGTTAATACACTACACTATACAAAAGGTATGGCTTTTATAAAAGCCCTTGGAACTCACAATTTATTAACATTTTATTTAATTTATTACAATTTAAAAATTATGTTATACAGATCTGTCTCTTTCCCTCACTAAAACTCAAGTGAGGAGAGGGAGGCAGATCCATATGGGTCAGAACAATATTTACGGACCAGACGAATGGTGATGCTCATCTGAGAAATCACCAAACCACCTTTGCCACTGATCGGCTGTTACTGATCGCTATACACGCGTTCAGACAGCTTCAAAAGGAATACACGTAATCCCCTAGTGGGTATAATTAACCCCTAGTGAGTCTGACAAAAAAAATGCTGATAGCAAAAAAAATCCTTCGGCGACTAGATTGCTCCATATGCGCTGCTTAGGCAGTGACCATATGCACTGCTTAGGCAGTGACCATATGTGCTGCTTAGGAAGTGATATACGGCAAGGAAGGGGTTAATAGCTCTTAAAAGAGCCTTTGATATACTGTAATAAATCACAGTAAAAAAAATAACCCCTAAAAAAATGCACAGACAGCAAAAAATGTGTTGCTGTGTAAGATCACTGCGTACACAGCGATCAATTGCAGGGAAGGGGTTAAATACTGGAAACGGCTTTTATAAAAGCCTTTGGGTCTCAATTCTATTAAATATATTATAATTAAAAACTTACATTATACAGCTCTGTCTCCCTCCCTCACTAAAACTCAAGTGAGAGGGAGGCAGATCTACACGGGTCAGATCAAATATTTACACATATTGATCTAACCAGACGAATGGTGATGCTCATCTGAGCAAACGCCAACCCGCCATTGTCACTTATCAGCTGTTACTGATCGCTATACATGCGCTCAGACAGCTAAAAAAAATTTTTTACGTTAAACGTAGTCCCCTAGCGGGTATAATTAACACGTGACGGGTGTAATAAAAAAGTTTTAAAAAAATTAAAAATGCTTCTGCAGCAAGATTGCTGCATTTGCGTCAGATCGCTGATTAGGCAGTGATCTACGGCAAGAAAGGGGTTAATCTCTCTTAAAAGAGGTTTTTTTATACTGTAATGAATTACAGTAAAAAAAAATAACCCCTAAAAAATGCACAGACAGCAAAAAATGTGCTGCTGTGTATGATCACTGCGTACACAGCGATCAATGGCAGGGAAGGGGTTAAATGGCTTTTATAAAAGCCCTTGGTGTTTAAAATTTTATTAAATATTTTTTTTATTATTTTATTTTATATTTTTACTTGATCTGATCTGTCTCTCTCCCTTACTATAACTAGTAAGGTGAGGGAGGCAGATCAATACTTGTCAAAGGCAATATTTAGTAATATTGCCTTTGACAGTATGGTAAGTGCTCATCAGAGCACTTACCATACATGCCTGCACACAGATCACATAGATCTGCTGTGCCGGCATCCATTGGCTCCCCCTAGAGCATCGGAAGTGAAATACTTTCACTTCCGATGCTCTTGCCATTAGAAGGGAAACGCTGCCTGTACAGGCAGCGTTCCCTTCTACTGAGCCGATGGGGTCGCTCAGGAGAGCGACCACCATCGGCTCTGGGCAGCCTGGAGGTGTTGTTAAGTGCCTCGCTGGCGAGGCACTTTAACAACACCGCAGATGCTTAGAAAGCGAACGATCGTTCGCTTTCTAAGCACATGTGTGCAGCGGGCGCAGCCATTTTTAAATGGCTGCTACGATCACTCCGTGGAGTGATCGTAGCGCGCCCCTGCACATTTGGGGGGTGTTGCACAATGCCTCTACCTAGAGGCATTGTAGCAACACCGTTAGAGTAAAGAAAGCGACCGCTGGTCGCTTTCTTTACTCCATTTAGTGCATGACGTGCCAGGCACGTCAGCTGTCGGCAAGTCCACGATTTGCCGTGACGTGCCTGGCACGTCATCTGTCGTTAAGGGGTTAAAAACAACATCACCACTTACTTTTGTCCGTGAGTGCCGTTTTTTCTGCTCCTTGGTTTATTAACATTTAGTCAGACCCACTTAAAAAAAAAAAAAAAAAAAAAATTCTCTACTAAATAACATATATAATAGCTGCCAATCATGCCATAAGAGAAGCTACACATAGGTAATTAGGAGAGAATTTAAACAATAGGGATTAAGTACATTTTGTAGCATGGTTATGAGCATTTAAATAATAAGTAAATAAATGCTGTTTTTTTATATAGATTCCTGCATGAAATTAAGAAACACCACAATTATATTGATATCAATAATTGTTATTTAAGTTTGCAATGCCAGCATGGCAGATTCCCTTTAAGACAGATGTACACAAACACATATTTCAACTATATTTCCTCTTCCATTTCCAGTGTTTCTGTTTCCTCTAGCTACATTATTAAAGCAATAACCACTTGCCAGTGACACATTGACCCAGAAAGATGCTCAAACCTCCTTGTGCAGCTTGGGTGAAAATTGGCTTATAAATCATGACTAAAACCATGTTTTTACTCTGCACAGAGAAGCCTTCTTATCCCCCTTAACACCTTGAGTGTCGGACATGGAGATGTAATGAAAAACAACCTCCTGTTTACATTGTGAGAAATAAATTGGCATTAACTTGAGGTATGTTTCAATTATCTAAACACCTTACTTTTCAGGAGGGCAAACATGTAAATAATTCGAGTTTTCTAGAGGTAGTGCTTATTTTCCCTTGTAAAATATCCTTTCTCAAATGGACTATATCACATGAACATTGTTTTTACTGTGTATTTAGTGCAAAAATGATTGAACATGATCTATACATTGCATTAGCAAAACTGCAAGCAAATGTCTAAATTAGGAGAAAAATGTGTTTTAAATGTGTCTGTGGAGTCTCCTGTTTATGACACCTGTGGCACAGTATGCAAATTACAATTTCTCATTGAATAGCAGTTCATTTGCATACCATGCCACAGGTGATGTCATAAACAGGAGACTCCTCAGACACATTCAAAACACATTTTCTTCTAATTTGCTTGCAGGTTTGCTCTACATTCAGAGTAAAAACAACGCTACACTCCGTTTGATAAAGAATACAATGAAATACATCCCAGCAGGCATCTAAGCAGAGAAAATATAGGATACCCTCAAAGACCACAAAATATATTTAATATGTCAAAGTAGACCAACAAGTCTAAATGCAAGGCCACATAGGACCTTAACCATATAGACAACAAGAATATGTCAACTTGCAGAGATGATATATACACCACAGGTAATTATAAGGAACTCTTGAAGATTGCTCACTATGTCTTCAGTGGCATCCCAAATCCTGATAATATCAAATGAACAGCAAACAAATGGCAGTAAAACAGATATATTCCACTGTATATCCATATACATAACAGTAACCCATCTACTATGCAAATAACATTGTATAAGGAACACATAATAGTGCTTTACATATAACCAAAGGGATAAAAACTGGATTTATTAAAACATCCCTGACAACACGACAAGAGAGCAGCAGATACCTGGGCTACCTTAGATCACCATGGTGACTCTTCCTAGTTTCCCTGGTACTTTGCAAACTAATAAATAGTGTGTGTGTGTTGTAAAGTCACATCCAGCAGGTTATTAACAGGGTGAAGAGAGAATGTGATCCCTTTCACCTCTCTCTCATGCCTAAACACGTTTGCAAGTAAGAAGGTAATGACTGTGGGGCAAAACTGGCACTTCTCCTGCGAGGACCACATTTCCCATCATGCAACATATAACTGTTTGAGTATCATGGAAAATGTAGTTCAAACATATGTAGTGGATAAGCTTTTTGCACGTACCCACACCCAATTAATAACTTCAACAACATCAATATATTATGCACACACCCAGTCTCCCATAAATATATATATATATATATATATATATATATATATATATATATATATATATATATATACACACACACATTCAGGGATTTCTACAGAGAATATCACAGTTAACATTTGTTGAATTATGATGTTTGCAGAGTCCAAGAAGATTACTCATTTAAAGATATAGAATTTCCCTTATTTTTAGGAAAAACATAATTTATTTAGCAATATTTTACACTGTAATTGCAGTATATTTACATTTGTTACGGCTATTCCATGGTAACATAGGTCAATTTTCTAAGGGGATACTCAGGATGGTACAAGAAACATTAGCAAATTGTTTCACACATTCTAGAAAGTGGGACAGAGAAGGAAACAATGTGTTTTTACAATAGTTTTTTGGGTTTGTTTACAATTTCAAGTGTCAGGATGTTGATGAGACCTGTGGCACAAAAAGTTTGAGAACCACTTATTTAAGTTTACCCAACTATTTGTGATTCATAGGGCAGAAAGAATGCTTAGCATGGTCTCATCAGGGTTTCTCTGCTGTTTTAAACAGCCTTCCCTGTGTCTGGATTGTATAGCTGTTTTATAATGACCAGCTCCTCAACTGTTACCACAGTTACTCATATGGTTGCTATTAGCCAGGCCCTTCCTCAACAGTTTGCATAAAACACTATTTATGCATCAAGTCTCATTAACTCCTTGCCCTTGCATTGTTTCCAGTTACCAAGTGCACTTCCTGTGATTTCTGCATTTTACCTGTTTCAGCTGACTTCCCTTCTGGTTCCTGACTTTTGGCTATGATCCTCACTTCGCTGATCACTGTTCTCCTGATTCTGGCTTTCCTGACTCTGGCTGCACTCCTGGATTTTATTTTTTTGACTAATTTTCCTATTTTTTCTATTTATTGTTGATAAAGGTGTTTTGCATCATGCTTTCTGTCTCTGTCTGGATCCTGGTCCCTAATAGGTCTGTGGTTTTGGAGACTTTAGGACAGTGATTGTTAACCTTGTTACTGCAGATGTGTGAAAGCTACAAATACCACAAATATCCTCTTTTGGTTTTATCCATGGTTTTGTAACTCGAGTACATTAGTACACTAATTTACTGATAAAATGATCAGGAAAGACTAAAGGAACCTGTCCGCAAAAGTGTCATGATGTCTAAAAATTTGCAGTTGGGGGTGTGACTAACTGGTGTGCAAGTATTTTTCAGGAGCTCCATACTGTATACCTGCAATTATTCTATGATGGGGAGAAACAATAGGACCATTGTTATTCCAAGAGCTCAGGGAGAAAAACCAAAGTGTCTGACAGCCACATGGAGAGGCTGTGACAGGAAGTAGGCCCCAAAAAAATAGCAGCAAAGCCCGCCAGCATGGTCAATGAGGCCCCACCTGCCACAGCACCATGGAGAGGCCTGGACCCAATTATAGTCCTAGGGGACAGGAAAGAGTCTTTCAAGCTCAAACCAATGAGAGATGAACAGAAAACACGGAATTGAGAGGAATCAAGTGCCATTAACTCTATATTGGTACTTCTTGCATCCACACAAAAGTTTACACTTTAACAGTCTGCATTCAGAAACACCCTTAGAATATGGGCAGTGCCTGTGTAGGTCACGGCTGATGACCTCACACCAATCCTTAAACGTCTCTTTAACATGATTTTGAATCAGTCAAGGAGACTATATTGAGAAATTACCACACCTGGGACCAAATAGAGATCCTGCAAAGTAAAGTGTCAGTTTATACAGCCCTCCACCCTCCAGACAAGGAGAGCACTTCATCAATTACTATGGTGCTCTGTGATGCTGATATAAATTACCACTGGGGATTCCCTTTCAGTTTAAATGCTAAATGAGATGGTAAGCAATGTACCCTACGACATCATGTAGGTCTTCTGGCATTTTTGCCAAGTTCACCTGGAGTATATAGATGTTCCTCACCCCAGACTTTGCATAGTAGGCCGCTTTACCTTGTTTGACTTTGCTTGGAACGCTTATTTAATCATTTACTTTACTTACCACTCTTTAATATGTTGAGAGTAGAGAATAACTATTGTCTTTGCCTTTACACACTACCTGCCTATCAAAGTGTGATCCCTCTCACTCAGTCTGTTCATGTTTTTCTGAATTTGAATTCACCCCCAGGATTTCTCCACATCGGTCATGTTTCTTGACAGGGCAATGGATTTTAGGGCCCCATTTTTGACCCTCTGGCCCATTGTTAGTGGCACCTTGGTGTTTAGCGGTGGGCTCTCCCACCTATTTTTTCCTCTTTTCTCTTTCTATCCTTGGTTTTCTGCTATTTTCATAAACAGTTTTTTTCTTTCTGTTTTCTGCCTTTCCCTTTTTACATAATCTTGAATAAGAGGAGTCTGATTATTTACAGTTTATTGGACAATTGTGACATTTTTATTTAACTGAATAAGACTCAATAAACCTAAAATAATAAATATTCAAAAATTTGCAGTTATACATAGGAAACATTGATTGCACCTGTTTTTATTTTTCCAAGACCAATCCATTTTTTATACATGGTCTTTCTAAAATATGCAAAAGCAACTCAGAAACATCATTGGCACACGCAGCTATAGTACCACTATTTGGTGGTATTTCCAAATGCACATATTTTAGTCATCCCCCCCCCCCCCCCCCCCCCCCATTAAATAAAGGCTTTAAATGTAAAACAAAAATTTTTACTTTACTGAGCGAATGGTGAATACATGAAATAGCCTTCCAGCAGTGGTAGTTAAATGTGTTGATGCATACATGGGATAAGCATAAAGCCAACCTGAACATAAGATTTTACAGCAGGTAAACGTATAGGCAGTCTGGGTGGGCCGTATTGTTCTTATCTTATGACACAATCTATGTTTCTTGGAATATGTATGTTAGTCTATGTCAGTCTAACACATAGACGAAATGGGGAGTTGGTGATCTGGCACATTTTAAAGCCTATACATAGCCGGCCTCTTTTGGCAATGGATGGGTTAAAAGTGGATATCATTAAAGAGATGTGTCCATGCTCCCTGCCTCCCCAGCACCCTGCAGGGAAATGTTTCAAATTGAGCAATCACAGAATCCCCAGGCAATGCTTTTTATCTTGGCCTTTCTCACCTTTACCTACCTAAAGTGTGTTGCAGAAGCTGCAGGAGGCGCAGTTACTGTTAATGGAAGAGTCTGGAACAATTTTTGTTTCACATCATCTCAAAGCAGCATGACTGGGAATCGTTGAGAGACACATGAGCATAGAAAGCAGGTAAAGGAAACCCCTCAAACAGAGCTGTGCAACTGAGGACATCCAGTGGATGTCAAACTTTAACTCCCTTCATCCTCAGCTGGCCTACATTTCACTGATTTTTTTTATTTATGCTGTCATACACATCTACTTTCATTTGTGTCAAACTATTTGTCCATGTTATATTCATCTGCTTCTACATACTGCACATTTATGGAATTTTGTGTATCTCCTTATTCTAGATATTTAGTACATTCAAAATGTACCATTGGAAACTGCTTATATATTTTTATTTTATCAAACATGCAGCACTTTGAGATATTATTAGGTATTTAACAGAAACAATTGATTTGACATCTAGTCGGCCATTTTTATATCAGTTATAAAACCCTAAACCATATTTTGTAAAATCTTGTGTTTCTATTAGGTACTTACTAATATCTCATAAGGGCCTACCCAATATGAAAAAAGAGAGAGGATTTCCCTGTATCGGGGGAAAGCAAAAGCCGGCTCCACCTCAAAGATAAATCATACCTCTTGCTGGAACACTCGG
Organism: Pelodytes ibericus; assembly: GCA_036172795.1. Taxonomy (NCBI): domain Eukaryota; kingdom Metazoa; phylum Chordata; class Amphibia; order Anura; family Pelodytidae; genus Pelodytes; species Pelodytes ibericus. Next base: position 111,344,014 of record CM069860.1, read on the forward strand.
TGACGAGATGCTACGTCCGGCTGTGCAGGCAGCCAAATGTACAAGACGAAAACAGAAAAAAGGAGGACGTTGGCACTCTCCAATCCGAGTGTAAATGAAGTGTTTATTTCCAAAGAAAACCGACCAGACAAAAAAATATATATATTCAATGAAACGTGCACGAGTGCAGACAGGGGATAGATTGCCTTACGCGTTTCGTGCCTTCTGGCACTTAGTCATATGTGCCAGTAGGCACGAAACGCGTAAGGCAATCTATCCCCTGTCTGCACTCCTGCACATGTTTCATTAAATATATATATTTTTTTGTCTGGTCGGTTTTCTTTGGAATTAAACACTTCATTTACACTCGGATTGGAGAGTGCCAACGTCCTCCTTTTTTCTGATCTGGCCCGAAATGAAGTCACATCAGGCAAAGTAGACAAATTCCCAAAATTACTGAAATTGGGCTTCTCAGTATCGTTGATTTGTGGGCCGTTCAGAGAGCGACACATTGGAAACATTCGGATCAGGCCATTTTCACTATGAAAAGCACTGATTTTATGCTACCCAATCTGCGCTGATTACCCCCAAACACGCTCCGTATTCAGGAAACATACATAAAATTTGTCCATAGCAGTTCTCCAGATTTTAGTTGGAGAATTGAATAGAAAAGTGTAGAAAATTAAATGAAACATATTTTAAACACAAAAATATCCATATACAATAATAATATATTAATGTTATATATTATAATAAAATATTTACACTAATATGAACATTTTTCAATTTTAATAAATTTTATTTTATGTTAACTTTATTTTTATGTATTTTAATTAATGTAAAATTTTTTATTACTATTTTTCATTAATTTTATTTTATTATGCTTCGGGTCATTTCATGAGAACTTTGGCTATTTAGGCTCTAGTCAAAGTCCTCCCATTGACATCTATGGGTGGAATTCACCTATATTCATAATAGCAGAGGTCCTGGCTTTGCTGTAAGCCATAGAAGTCTATGGGAAGAAAGAAGCTACCATTTTGTTTCAGTGCGTTTTAGTGTTGTGAGATATAGGTGTGGGATCATCTATGGCAAAGGCTTCCAATGTGCAGTCCGCGGGACAAATTCGGCCCGCTAGGCATCAGGGTGCGGCCAGTGTGAGCTCTGCAGTGGTAGTCTGTGTATGTAAGTGTGTCTCTGTGTCTTTGTGCAAGTGTGACTCTGTGTAAGTGTGACTGTGTGTGTGTGGAAGAGTGATTGTGTGTGTGTGTGTGTGTGTGTGTGTGTGTGTGTGTGTGTGTGTGTGTGTGACAGGGTGATGCTGTGTCTGTATGTAAGAGTGACTGTTTCTGTGTATAAGTGTGACTCTGTGTGTGTGTGTGTGTGTGCGTGCGTGTGTGTGTGGATGTGTGTAGGTATTTGTGTATATGTGACTGTATATTTGTGGCTGTGTATTTAATGTGAAGTTGTTTTTTTTTTTTTTTACTGTGAGTTTTATTGCTGTGGAGAATTATTTTTTTCTGAATAAAAAATGAATGCGGCCCATGCTCACATACATTTTTGCTGAAGTGGCCCACCACAGAAAAAACTTGGACACCCCTTCTCTATAGTTTCCAAATCACAGACGTATTCAGAGGTATTCAGACGTGAACCAAAAGTGTTGCATGTTTGAGAAAATAAAAATATTCAGGCAGGAGTGTATTATTATTAATAATAGTATGGATAATAGTATGTATAGGTATAAGGCAGGACAAAGGACTAAATATAGTTTAAGGTTTTATGCTAAATAAAAAAAGACTAGATTTAAAGAACACTGAAGTCTAGACTTAAAGAAGAGTGAAGGCAAAAAGAAAACCTATTTTATCTAAATAAAGCATGGTCCTAATACCTACCTTATGTGTGAGTCCTTACCTTTAAATTGGCATCACTTCTCAGGAGGCTTCCTCCTCAAGGGGTGTATCATCTTTGATGGTATCACAAGATCTCCACTGTGCTTACTGCCTCACTTAGCATGAAAGACATGCATTCAGTTATAGTCCTTACCTTTATGGATGTCATTCCTAGTTTGTGTGGACTGCAACTCCTAATAATGCTTACTACATGGCAGAACATCCCTGCTTGCCCCTGCATAAATGAGGACTTCCATCGACGGGGTGATGAACCAATTTGATCCACCAAGCAGGCTCATGAAATGACATAAACCAAGTCTAAAGTATTTCTGAAACAAGTTCATCTTATCTCGGAAACCATTGATCACAGGATACAATTGTAAATAGAGTTTATGAGAGCTTAATGAGGCCATTCATTTTAAGACACAATTTTTGCTTTAAGTTTCTTTATGACTTCTGCTTGAAGGCTGTTCAATACAGCCACCCTCTCTCAAATTACACCAAAGCCTCTTATCCTCTAGTTTTATCCTATGATCTCATGTCCTAATATTTGTCCTGCTTTGAAATGTATTTGTTGAATCCCTTTATGTATTTTCTTGCTGTCATAATATATACAAGCGCTCTCTTCTCTTTCCTACAAACTGAATTTTATATCTAGTTTTCATGAACTATTTTAGTAGACTTCAGCAGTGCCTATATCCTTCTGCAGTAAGGCATACAATACAGCAGTACACTGTCTAGTGATGTATAAGCAGCCACCTCCATCCTTTCTAGCACCCTGTTTGCATGTATTAACTGGAAGAAAGCACTGAGTATGTCTAGGGGTGAAAGTCCAATACAATGTTACACATTTCAGAATATAGCAATGTACACATTATATCTGTTGCTTTGTTACATTTATTTTCTACTTCTACTAAGATTTAAGTAAAAAACATCAAAAACTATTTTTGCTTTTGGAGTTTATAGTTTGGCTTCAGAACTTTAAGTCCATATGGATAAAGTAATCAGCTGCTGAACAGATTACAATTCAAAGAGCACTACTTAAATCATGGGACGTTGTTTGCTAAACAAGGGAACTGCAAAAAATCAGAGGGTGTATTCAGGTAGTTTCCAAGTTTCAGGATCACTTGGGTCAAAATTCGACCTTTTTAGGAAGCACCGAAGTTCTTCTGAATTATTATGAAAATCATCCATTGTGATTACCGAAATAGTTGCCTCTATCCTCCTCAAAAAATTCTATGAGATTCATGTCTGGAGGACTTTGGCTATTGCCAAAATAGCCTAAGTACTCCCAAGATAAAATTTAAAATAATAGAACATTTAAAAAAAAAAAGATTGCCTCCCCTGGCCAGCGGCAGTCTCCTGGTTCCAAAAATAAATAAGTAAAAAACTTGACATCTATTACACTCATGGGGAGATTTAATTTATAGGGCCAGCAGCAGTCCCAGCTCCCCAACATTTGCCCAGCTCCCAGACCTTTCCTTTTTTATTGGGGGGAAAGCAGGTCCACTTGCCCTGGCCCCCGATTGATTTTATAGGGTCTGAAAGTGATTTGGCCGGTTATCATAGCAGGTGTCAGGGACACTTTCCCTGCCCCGTGTGATTATTTCAAGAGTCAGGGAATTAAACATTTTATATTTCATTTGTAATGTTTTTTTATTATTTTACTTTAAATTCAACAATTTCTAACTGGAGAATTGGAATCCCTGAAATTCAGCTATTTTAGACAATTTCAGGTTCTTTTAAAGTGATTTCAGCCCTTATCAAGTAGGGTCAACCTATAGGATTCCCAAATCATCTAACCAAATATGGCCATAAATTGAACTGAAATCAGGGACAATTTCGATTTTGGGTCAAAATCAGCTATATTGAGTAGTCTAAACTCAAGCTGATGTTATAAACAGGAAATGCCACAGAGACATTTAAAATGCATTTTCTCATAATGGTGGCAATTCTGCTTACACAATGCTCATTGTATACATATATAATGTTTGGGTGACGTTTTAGTGAATAACACCCAGATTCATGCCGATAACAAGAAATGTATAATTATAGTTCACCAAAACTCATTGAGCTGGTACTGCCATTCAAAAAATACAAGCCATCAAATATCTTTACCACAATAAGGAAATGCAAAAATATAATTTTGGTGCATTTTTAATAAAAACAATACAAATATTGTTTTGAAAATGAGCATTACATAAGTGACACGTTTTAGTTAAACAATCTGTTTAAAAATAAGAATCTTATAAATTGATATTGCATCCTATGACTCATCCCCTATTACAGAAGAAGGGAAAGACATTGATGAGCCTCCACTTTTCCTGATGGCAATCTTATTAAAGTACTTGCCCAGTTTATCCCAGTCATTGCATTATGATTACTCTACTTCTGTAACACTCAATACCATCTTGCATAAGCAAAAGATTATTAGCTCCTATTAAAGTCCCACATGACCTCCAAAGGTCATGTGAAGAGCCTGCTTTAACCCATGGTGTATTCAGTAGTTGTTGGATTAAAACATATTATAGTTCCCTGGCTCATAGTAATGTGTACATAACTGAAAAAGTTAGTAAAGCAGATTACTACATTGGGGTTATGTATTACAGCAGTGCAGGGACTGATAAAACTGGTATCTAATTTATAAAAGCAATCTCACCTTTTTTTTAAAAAAAGGTTGGTTCACTTTCCTCACAATGTACTTTCCTTGCAATGCATTTTAATTTGTTTTTAAGGCTAGGGATATATTCCCTTACAATAACTTACAATAACTGACAATGAACATATTATTCTATGTTAAAGTATTGAGATGTATTTGAGACAGGTACCAAGTTACAGTTTTAACCATGCTAGTTAGTCTAGTGCTGGCACTAGTCATGTCTAACTGCTAAACAACAAGTTGCAAGTATCCAATATATATATTACACATAATTAAGTTAATGTTTTAATTTATGGAAAATTCATTTTGCATTTACAGATATGTTCTTGTCCTTTCTTCAGTTCCACATGTATGAGGAAAAAGCTCTAAGCTGACTCAAATACTATACACATATACATGAGCATACATGGAGAGTACAGGGGAGGGAGGACAGTACACCCTTGGTGCCACACAATATGGGTTAGCCAGACAAGCATCCACAACCTCCCTGGTGTCTAGATGAAATCCCAACTCACTAGGCATGGATTTCATTCTACATACATCCTCCTCTGAAAATGGAAGGATAGAGACATTGCTGAGCGTTATGTTTTTTTGTTTGTTGGTCTTTTGCCTGTGTGATTTTTTTTTTTTTAAATCCTTAGGTGAATTTTTATTTTGTATGGCTCCTTTCCCTTGGCCAAAGATGAGGGTCAAAGGCATAGGGGATGTTGTGGAACATTTTAATAGGTAATTTTGTTGCAGAGCACCCAAAAGGTGTTTTTTTTAAAGGTGAGTCATCCCACCTAGCTGGGCAATGTAGAGGTAGGGTGAGTGGGAATTTTATTTATATTACATTTATTGGGTCTGTGGTCTCCGTGAAGTCCAGCAGGTCAGCCAGCTCTGGAGAGACTCCACCAGGGCATCAGGTGGTGGCAGCTGCCCTGGTTAACTTCCTCCTTACCTGCCTCTTGATATCAAGAGTATCTGAAAGATATGAGTAGGACATTGCAATTGGTACGCTATCGCAATGATCTGTACATGTCCTGTTTACACATATACATCTATCTATCTAGCTACACATGCATGTACATATGGATATCTACATGTATACACACCTATGTACATGTGCTACCACGTATCTACTACTACCGCCATGGTAGTAGTAGATACGTGGTAGCACATGTACATAGGTGTGTATACATGTAGATATCCATATGTACATGCATGTGTAGCTAGATAGATAGATCTATATGTGTAAACAGGACATGTACAGATCATTGCGATAGCATACCAATTAATTAATATATACTGCAACATCCGCTGCCCTCAGTTATTTAGTGCAATGTTCTGTTTGCCCACCCTCTCCACCTAATATTCTATGCACAGCTACAGTTATCTACACACAATCCCTCACAGCTTATCCATGTGTGGCAGCCATTTTAAAATGTGCAGCCACATCCAAAATTCTGAAGTGACACCAGATCAGGGCATAAAGCCAAACCGCTTAATTAAGGTTATATATACCCTCTGGACACTTCATGGTACAATTTCATGTCCACAGTGTGGATGGCACCATTGACATGAAATGGCATACATATGGCATATAACCATACAGCTGTTGACGGTGAACAATAACCGGTGATGTGATGCCAGCCTCTAGTTGGCATGACATCACCGGCATTGTTATACCACAAGAGTTGTTATGGTAGTATATAAAAAAATATTTGATAAAATATGGATAAGGGGCCATTACATAACTTTTATTGGGGTTATAAAGTGGCGTATGGGATATGCTTATTTTATATTACATGATATGTTCATGGACATGGTAATTGCACCATATATGCCGTAATAGCATAATTGAATAAAACAATTACAATAAATAAGCTATTACTGCATGTTAAAACTATGACCATGCCAATGAAAGATTGCTTTGAAATGTTTTAATTATTTTCTATATATTTTTATTATATATATATATATATATATATATATATATATAGATAGATAGATAGATATAGCATTAATACAAAAATGTGTATCATTTTTTATAATATTTTTATTGATTACATTTTATTTTAATATATTTTATTTTATGTTTTCATTTTATTTAATTTTGGGCCATTTAAGAAGGGCTTTGGCTATTTTCATCTCAAAATCCTCTCAAAATGGAGTACTCCCCATAGAAGTTGGGTGATGATTACAAAATATGAAAAATAAAGATATATTTCTTTTTTTTAAAGTTTATGGGGAGGACCCACCTATCATTTCAGCATGAAAATTGGCCACATCACATCGGTCAATTTTTAGAAATCATGTCAATGGTCTTCAAGTAGCCCAAATTGGGTCCAAAGCTCGGCTTTCTCGTTATCTCAAGAAAACCCAGAGCTCCCCGAGTTGACCTGACAATGAACTTTTGTATTTCCATTCATCCAAATGGTATTCCAAAAGGAAAAATAATGGATGAATTTCGTCTGAACCAAATCAGTCAATGGACAAAATTTTGTTTGGATTAAACGGTAATGTTGGAGGCACCAGCTGGGATGTTGAAGTCCAGCTGGGACAGAACCAGCCAATCAGAAGCCTCCTTTTGAGATCTCAGTTCGATAGGCAAATCATTAGGTATTCCTCCTGAACTGAGGATGGACACTGTAGAGGATCTCTATTACTATTTTTACAATAGGAGGACTATTTTACTTTTTTTATTTTTGGATGGCCCCTTCCCTTGGGCTTAGCGGAGGATTGAGAGACATTTTTAAAAGGTATTTTTTTTTATAGTGAACCCATTGGCGCTCAAAGTGAGTGTTTTTTTAATCAAGGTTAATTTACTGGTTCGTTCCCACCAACTTGCGGGAGGCATCAAAGCTCAACACACCTCTCAATTCGAACTCCCTTTTAAGAGAATAGAAAATGTATTTGCTTTTCACTATGGGGGAGTTCAAGATAAGAGTCCAAGCTTGACATTGGCAAGGTGAGAGGATCCAAATCGAAAGTGTCTGATGTGGAGGCGTTCCCCTACGGTGTATCCCACAATGGGATTCACAAGCCACTCAGGAAAGACAGAGTACCTGCGATGTTTTCACTGGTCACAGATAATGAGACCTAGCTACAGTAACTTGAACTGCCTATGAAAATTTTGGACCTGATGATTCAAAAGGTTCCTCTGATGTTCTGCATGTTGGGTATGCATAATGGTGTTTGCTGACTCCATAGACGAGACTTTAGTGTGCACAGTAGACACTTCAGAATGTATCTCTGTTAGGTCAATATGCAGCATTGCATGGAAGTCCTGAAAAAATGTTTTTGATGTCTCTCTTCATGGTGGGGTATTATCTGCTTCCTCAGTCCTGGCTGGGCAAGGACTGTAGATTCTAATAAAGAAATATCCTCTGATCTGCTTAAGAATCTTCGATGATTATACTGTCTTTGGAGGGGGGGGGGGGAATCTAATAGGATTTGCGAGAAGTGCCCAGAGAGAGAGAGGTTTGGGCCTCTTTTGACACTCTTTTTTAGACTTGCTCCCCATCTTTTGGAAAAGTTCCAGCCAGGGTATGAAAGTTATTCATGCAAAAGTAGCAGTGTAATAAAGTCTATGTACAGAGTTAAGATTAAATGCATCTGCTCAACAGCTAATTCCACTCCTAGCAAGTAGCTCTTGATGAGAGAAAGATTTTTTTTTGAAGGTCTCCAGCTGGTAGGCCTCAGCCTTTCCTAGTTAACATCCCTCAAGATTGCGGTAGTGTGCTCACAATAGTCTGAAAAGTTATTGATTGTGACAAGCTGCTTATGTGCAGGAAAAATATACCACTAACATGCATCCCAGAAAGCATCCATATGATGATTCAAATGATAACAAGTCTACATTACGGCAGGGCAGCTTAATACGAGTTTTGGGCCAGATGACTTTGTGGGACCACAGCCCGCAGAGGTTATCAAAAATAAAGGTGTCTTCAAGTAGCTCCTAGTGTGGTGGGTCCAGCTCTATAGTTATTTGGCATAGATGTGCAGTTAGAAGGGCTTTACTTGAGGGATTCAAGTAGTCCACAAGAGATCTTACAAGGAAGGTGATTTGTGAAGATGGCCTCTACTATTATGAACTTTTAACCTGCTGTCTCTCATAATTCAGAAGTGGGATAAAGCAGTGCTGTGCCAGAGAAATATGCATTTAATCACCAAGAGGTATACATCTGTGAACATAATGAGATTAGGCTCTTTATCCTGCACCTGAATGGGAGTTATAATCCACAGTAACTGGTCACGGGGGAATGTAATTGTTGTGACAATAGGCTGCTATTCAGAGAATTCACATGATAGCAAATATTCAAGGTCAGCTTTGCTGTTGGAGGCAGCGTTGCATCTGGTACGTGTTTATTTAATCTCAGAATATTTTCCTAGGAAAACACTTTCATGTGAATGGCTTATTTTTTAATTCCATACTGAATTTTCAGTACAGAGGATGTGCACTGAACAAGACATGTAGAATAAGTAAAAATGATTGAAGGAACACTGCAAAAATATTCTAGCAGTCACCAACCCTGACAGGTTCAATTCTGATTATCTGTAAGTTGCGTGCAAGATACAGTGGGTTGAGGGAAAGGATCCACTTCAAGAAGCTGCAAAACATGTCCAGTTATTGCAGATTTTGTAAGGACTATAACATCATAAAGTGCAAAAACATTTTTATTTTAAAAATAATATTTAGTATCATTGAAAGTGAACCTTGTATCTGCAAAACTTGTGGATGACCAGCTCAGGTCGGTATAATATATATATATATATATATGTATACATTTTTGCTGGTGAAATCACTTGACGGGTTCACCTGCTGCCAATGCTTAGCGTGTGGATGACACACTCAGTATTGCGGAAGGCTGCTGTCACCATCTGGAGCGCACTGAAGCACGGATTTGTTCTGGCTTTCAACTTAGTCTGTACAGTTTAGGATGACCACATCGCCATTTATTTCAGAGACGCTTATAATAACAGTATACTCCAGGGCTGTAAGCATTATAATATATACTATGCTGCAATCTTTAGTCTACCCATTTCAACCCTGCAGTATGAATTTTTTAAAGGCCTCCCTGAATAAAGCAGCAGGGTAGGCAGCCGATCACAGTTATGGCTATGGCATAAATGTCTTATTAAAAGAAATTCTATACATTTGCCAGCACAAACTACATTGTTTTTTTTAATTATTATTATTCTTAGGAGTTATTTACTAAAAATGAGTTGCAAGTGAGTGGAACTTTTCTTAAATATTAAACAGTACATTATACAGGTTTAACTTGAACTATTAAGCTCTTTCCTGCCGAATAAGTCAGTGGGGGTTATTCACTAAAAGGCATGATGAACAATTCATCCCTCCAATTTAGTAATACATTGTGCAGAGACGAACCTGGATTGACCCTGAACAATGTATAGCGAAACAGAGGAAATTAAATATTCACGTCACCTCAACTATCTGCAATTCAACTTTTAGTTAACAGCTGCCTCAGCTTTTATTTGAAACTATTCAATAAAGATGAACTGATAAGTGAACTGCAAACGTCAGGCATTTTGGCGTTGGAAAGTCAGATGAACTGGAAGATTTTTTAAAGTTTGCTTGCTGGTTCACTTTTAGTGAATAGACTCCAGCATTGCACGGTGAATTATCTGGTTCACACATTCAGGAACGGACTCCATATTCTACACTGATTGGATGATACTGGAATGTGTCATAAATAGAATACATGATTGTATACATGTTATTGAAGGACTAGAATCCACAAGTGGGGAAGTATTGTTTCTTCATATATTTACAAAAAGGAGAATTTAAGGGTCAGCTGAATGGGACAAATTTTCCAACTCTGCTACTTTGGCCTTAAGTCTGGAGTTCCTGTCTCAATTCCCTACATCGCTCTCTTTATAGAGTAGACCCTTTCGTGGTTACCACGTAGAATCAGTCTTTCCCAATGTTGCATTTTATAGATCAAATGAAAATGATCATAATACATTTCAGACTTGTGTATTTCCCAGAACTTTCAATAAGTACAGGATATTGTGAACCCTTTCATTAAGACAGGTGTATCCTTCAAAAGGACAAACGTAATAATAGAACCACCTGTGCAGATGTGAATCAAGGTTTATAGGAATATTTGTCTATTGCCTATACAAATACAGACATTTGTTTAAATAATAAAGGTTCATATTTACTTCAGCTGATGATTGATTGTAAATCTTTGCTACAGTATGCTAGGTTTTGGCGCCCTCTGCTATATGGTTTATGTAACTACATCCAGTCACAACATGGAAAATGAAATGTTCAAAACGTTTACATGTTCATTACATTATGTTCATACCACAAATTGGAACTATGGGGGGGGGGGGGGATTTAGAAAGGTGGTGCAAAATAGCTGAAATAGCACTTTGAGTTTGTGTATAACACCAATCTATAAAGTGACAACCAATTTATAAATTTAATGACATACACTGAGAGAGCAGGGGTGTATCTTATGACATCATCATGCAGGCTTTGGTCACAGTTGCAAAGTGAGACTTGCTGGAAGATTTTGGAGAATGTTGCATCATGGATAAAATTCTCAAAATGTATGCTGGAGATGAACACCTAATTTTATTTTTACTTTTATTTGCAATTTATTCAAACATAGTAGAAAAAAACAGTGGCATATGTCGTAGGGGATGGGGCTCTTCATCGCGGCTGCTTCCGCGCAGCCGCTTCATCGCCAAAGGTAAGTATTTTACCGATTTTAGTTTGTTTAGAATTAGGGTTTAGGGGTTAGAATTAGGTTTAGTGTTTAGTGTTAGGGGTTAATTTTACTATTAGGGGTCGGGGGTTAGTATTAGGGTTAGTATTAGGGTTTAGGGGGTTAATTTTAGTATTAGGGGTCGGGGGTTAGTATTAGGGTTAGTATTAGGGTTTAGGGGGTTAATTTTAGTATTAGGGGTCGGGGGTTAGTATTAGGGTTAGTATTAGGTTTTAGGGGGTTAATTTTAGTATTAGGGGTCAGGGGTTAGTATTAGGGTTAGTATTAGGTTTTAGGGGGTTAATTTTAGTATTAGGGGTCGGGGGTTAGTACTAGGGTTTAGGGGGTTAATTTTAGTATTGGGGTTAATTTTAGTGTTAGTATTGGGGTTTAGTGTTTAGTGTTACTATGGGGGGGAATCATTTATTAGGGGGGGGGGGTTTAGTTTTACTTTTAGATGTGTAAGAGCTGACAGTTCAGCGCTGAACTGTCAGCTCTTACATAGCTGCAGCCGCGGTGAAACGGCCGCGTTATACTTCATTGCTGATAGTTCAGCGTTCTAACTGCCGCGCTGAACTGTCAGCGATGAAGATGCGGCGAAGAAGTGTCCTAGACCCTATGTCATATATATGTATTTGTTTTAAATGCACATGCAATCTAATTACCGTATTTGCTCGAATATAAGACAAGGTTTTTTTTAGAGCAAATGCTCTGAAAAATACCCCTCCGTCTTACATTCGAGGTCATCTTATAATCTGACCTCAAATCGAGGTCAGACTATAAGACAGGGATCCAGGTCCCCAGCAGAGCTGCAGGGGACCTGGATCCCCCTCTCTAACAGCCTGGGGATGTCTGCGCGATCAGCGCAGACTCCCCCTGCTGCCGCCCGGCATGACCGCCTGGACTTCTATGATGAAGCCGGGTCCTTCCGGTGATGAAGCCGGTTCGATATAGACAAGGGGGGGGGGGGGGGAGATATAGACAAGGGGAGGGAGGGGATAGATATAGAAAAGGGGAGGCAGGGAGGGGGGAGATATAGACAAGGGAAGGGGGGGACAGAGAGAAAAGGGGAGGGAGGATAGAGAGAGACAAGGGGGCGCAGAGAGAGACAAGGGGAGGGGGGATAGAGAGACAAGGGAAGGGGGAAGAGAGAGATTAGTTTGGGGGGGGAAGAGAGACAACGCTGGGGGGGGGGGAAGAGAGGCCGCATTGGCACATAAAAGGAAATACAAGAAATGCATTTGTATAATATCAATTTTTTATTAAATATTAAAAAGCAATTTACATATATACAAGTTAAACTTTTTTTCCTATAGGGTAGTCCTATATTCAGGCTTTTAGTTTTTTTCCTAAAGGAATATACAAAGTTTGGGGGGTCGTCTTATAATCAGGGTCGTCTTATAATTGAGCAAATACGGTACATCTTATGTAAGTGGTAGTGTCCCTTTAAGCAGTTGTGATGGCAAGACTAATTTTAAGCGCTTCAGACGATCTAAACTACAGTTCCATGGTGCTTAAATCAGCATTAACTGAGCATTATGGGAGCTGTAATAGTCTTTACTATTTTATTACATTAACTTTTTTTTTATATAGTGTCAACTGTTTACACAGCACTTGGTACAGAGCATAAATGGGAGCTACAGACTAAGTTATACAAACAGAGACAGACTGATGAGGTAGAGACAGGGATAGGCAAAGGGTCAGTACAAGGACAACAGTGTTCATGGCAAGGTCTGTGAAGGTCCATAACCCAGTAAATGACCACCATGAGCCCAGCAAGTTTACAATCTAGAGTTAGGGGGGGCAGGAGACACATACAATGGTGGCAGAACTTGCATTGTGAAAGTCATACAAATATTCATCCACAGCCACAATTCTTCAATCTTCATTTCCTTTCCGTTGGCGCCCATCCAAATTGAGATATCTTGGAGTCTGGATCACCCCGGTTTTATCAGACATATAAAAGTACAACTTTGCCCCTTTATTACATAATATTCAAACGGATTTGGATTCCTGGCACCTGCCTTACATAACCTGGACTGATAGGATTCAAGTTTTAAAAATGAACATATTACCACATATTCTATACTTTCTTCAATGCTTACCAATTGCTTTACCTCCTTCATTTTTTGCCCGTGTTAAAACTTACTTTATTAGATATTTATGGAATAAACAGAATGCTAGAGTCAGTTATGATATTCTGATTCTGCCAAAAAATAAAGGTGGCCTAGCTTTACCCCATATTCATGGATACTACGAGGCTATACATCTCCAACGTATCACTGACTGCTCACAATCTTCTCTTCACAAACAATGGATTTGTAAATAGTCCTTACATTATTGGATATGATACCCCCCTTATTGTAGACCCTCCTGCCCACTTGCTCACCCCACTATTATTCCCTCTCTAGATATCTGGCATAAAATATGCCGGTATAGGACACTGACTTCATTTCCCTCCCCCTTACTTTCCCTAACTAATAGCCCTGCTTTACCCTCAGGTCCTGATATATGCAAACTGTCCGCCATACCAAAGCCACATCTTCTACATGTTCTTGAAGGTGGTGACCTGACTGATCTCATCACTTTATGTCAACATGAAAATGTTACTGCACTTTACTTATTCAAATGTAGCCAACTGAAGCATTTTGATTCGTCAATTACTAAACAGAGTCAGGTTACATCCTTTGAACAATTATTATTGTTCATCCCTTATCCTTATTTATCCATTCCCATTCTTATTTCTAACCATTTCTTCCTATTCTTTTTTTCACCTCTATCTCCATCCTTATCCTAGTCTTCCTCCATCAGTTCCCTAATCCTATCTATTGTATCACGTTACACGGCAATTCTTTAAAAGAAACTTTGAAAAAACATATGTATCATATAATGGTTATATTGTAAATATTATTTGGAAATGGTAAGATAGGTTACATTGACAGTAAGCATGGAACCTAAATTCTGATGTCAGGGTTCCCATGTGGCTGGGTATTGGGTAGTGAGTAGCAGGTATCTTGCATAAAGCCCGGAAAATGTGAATCGGAAGCTGCTAAGTTATTATAATAATAAAGATCGGCTCTTTCATGGACATGAAGGGTCAGTAAGCACAGGGGATTGCAAATCAATAAAAACCATACTTTAATTAAATATATCCAAAACCTAATCATTTAACATTCTAAACAAAAAAAACAACTATTTTTTGTGTTGATTTCCCTTTAACCGTATTGCTTTTCCTTCTTTTTTTTAATTTTTTTACAATAGTGTGATTTTTACAATAGTATGAAATCAGTGTACCGTTAAATTATGGCCCAATAATTTCCTATTAAGAAAAATAATGGTATGTAAACTGGGATAGTGTTTTCATAGCCTAACCCATTAGGCATCTTTCATAGATCATAATTTGTCACATCTGACGTCAGATCGTCATGGTCTTTATCATGTAAAGGCACAAGTCTTGTCCTGTCATGGACAATGCATCAAAGCAAATAAAAGACAAGCAAGATATTCTGCGTCCTTGAATGTTTGAGTTGTGGTCCCTGCAGGCAGATGGTCCTTGGGCCACTTGGAGATGTGAGCCATGAGAAAAGAGTTGTCAGATCACCATACTAGCAGTTTAACTGCTTCTGTTAACTTAACTTAGGATCACACTGAGCAGATTGCATGAGACAGGAAGGCTAGAAGCTACATAAATTTCCCCAGAAGTTTAGCCATTTTAACCCCTTCCACACTGCCATTCACTTAACACTGGTTGCTATTTTCAAATATTTGTTAAAAGCATTACATTACCATCTACAAACAGTGCTCACTCTCCTATATCATCCTGTTGTTGTTACTTACACACCCTATGCTGGTAAATGTAAATTATTTTAATAACATGGCTTGTGATATTTTAAATAGCTAAGAGTGGTTGTAAATGTATCTAATAACAGGACATCAATCTAATGTTATATATTCATAACTGCGTAAGCCATATCATAATCAGTCTCTATACACTTTAATGTTTTGAATAATTTATGCTTAACTGAAGCAGGTTTAAGTGTCTGTCTGACACAAACATGTGTTGCGGTAAAAATCATAATAGCACAAAACTTGAGACTCCACTCCAAAATCCCTTGGTTTATGGTAAAAAAAAAAAAAAAAAAATCTGATAATTTTACAGGCCAGGATGGAGATTTGAGCTGGTCATTTTTGAACTGGTGGAGTGGCTAGCAGAGTTACATAGATACACAGACCCGTGGAGGCCTAACCTGTGCAACTAAAAGTAACGTCATTATTGATCAGATATCTCTGGGTCCCTATTCCTCTCGTTCGCTCTTTTAATGTCACCTGCCAAGCATTTTTATATGTCTTTTGTGTGTGTATAAATGTATATTTGGGCATTTGTCTATCATTTTTTCATGGCAATATGTGACATTCTAGCAAATGTGAAATTGCCCAATTTATATGTTTTGTATATTTGTTTTAATGTTGTAGTCTTTTTCTATATGAATAAATTGAATAAATAATAATTAAAAAAAAAAAAGTAATTTGTTTTGAATAAAACTTGAATATTTCATCTGTACAGCAATTCATCCATTTACTGCAGTTTCCCTCACAAACACTAGGGGATGTATTGAGTGAATTGTGGGGACCTGTCAACTGTGTTGCAAAAACTCTAGCAATATTTTAAGCCTGGCTCAATTGTTATTCTACCACATTTAACCTGTTTAGTGATAAACATATTTTTTGTTTACCACCAGAGCTGGAAAGAGGAACAGATTGAGCTGTGTTGCAAAGAAACATAGAAACATAGAATGTGTCGGCAGATAAGAACCATTCGGTCCATCTAGTCTGCCCAATTTTTCTAAATACTTTTATTAGTCCCCAGTTCCCGGTCTAATAGCTAGGATAGCCTTGTGTCTATCCCACGCATGCTTAAAATCCTTGACTGTGTTTACCTCTACCACTTCTGCTGGAAGGCTATTCCATACATCCACTACCCTCTCAGTAAAGTAATACTTCCTGATATTACTTTTAAATCGTTGCCCTTCTAATTTAAGACTATGTCCCCTAGTTGTGGTAGTTTTTCTTCTTTTAAATATACTCTCTTCCTTTATTGTGTTGATTCTCTTTATGTATTTAAATGTTTCTATCATATCCCCCCTGTTACGTCTTTCCTCCAAGCTATACATGTTAAGATGCTTTAACCTTTCCTGGTAAGTTTTATCCTTCAACCCATGAACCAGTTTAGTAGCCCTTCTCTGAACTCTCTCCAAAGTATCAATATCCTTCTGGAGATACGGTCTCCAGTACTGCGTACAATACTCCAAGCAGAGGCGGCTCTAGACTTTGTGAGGCCTTAGGCGAAAGTCGAACATGAGACCCTCACGGACACACATTATTAAATAAAATATATGCAAGTGATAATAAAAATGAACTGTAGAAATAGCATATTTCAAGATCAGACTCAAATCCCAGCTTCTAGAATCGAACATCTCCTAGAATTTTATTTGTATCATAATTATTCTACACATATCTATAAACATTTGGTATAGATAAAATTGTGTGCGGCCCACTAACTCACATTGTTATTGCTGTGTCCTAAATGTGAACACTAACACATATCACACAGTCATTCATAGACACACTCAGTGAGCACACACTGACTCACAGACACACTCAGTCAGCACACAATCACACTCAGCCAGCACACACTGACTCACAGACACACTCAGAAAGCACACAATCACACACTAACAGAAACACTCAGCCAGAAGGAAAGGTGCTCAATGTTGAAAGTGGTCTCACAGACCACGTTGTGCTAGAAGATTGGCACTTTGTTCTTCCTCACAGCACCGGATGCACTGTGATTTAGCCTTTCAATATGCCAGGATTTTGCCCCTCAATATGCCAGGATTTTGCCACTCTATGCCAGGATTGTGCCACTCAATCTGCCAGGATTTTGCCCCTTAATATGCCAGGATTTTACCCCTCATTATGCCACAATTTTGCCCCTCACAAATCCTAGAAATTTGCCTCTCAATATGCCAGGATTTTGCCACTGTATGCCAGGATATTGCCCCTCATAATGCCACTATTTTGCCCCTCACAATGCCAGGATTTAGCCTCTCACTATGCCAGGATTTTGCCACTCTGTGCCAGGATTTTGCCCCTCATTATGCCAGGATTTTGCCACTCTGTGCCAGGATTTTGCCCCTCATTATGCCAGAATTTTGCCCCTCACAATGCCAGAATTTTGCCTCTCAATATGCCAGGATTTTGCCACTGTATGCCAGGATATTGCCCCTCATAATGCCACTATTTTGCCCCTCACAATGCCAGGATTTTGCCACTCTGTGCCAGGATTTTGCCCCTCATTATGCCAGGATTTTGCCCCTCACAATGCCAGAATTTTGCCTCTCACTATGCCAGGATTTTGCCACTCTGTGCAAGGATTTTGCCCCTCATTATGCCAGAATTTTGCTCCTCACAATGCCAGAATTTTGCCTCTCAATATGCCAGGATATTGCCCCTCACAATGCCAGGATTTAGCCTCTCACCTCATTATGCCAGGATTTTGCCCCACACTGTGCCAATATTTAGCCACTCATTATGCCAGGCTTTGCTCGTTTGTGCCACCCTCCTTCCCCCTTCCCTAGTACTTACCTCCATGCTGCTCTCCGTTGTTTCCTCCGTGCATCTTTTCTCCTGCACGGAGGAAGGAAGTTCCGGTTGCGTTTTTTTTTTTTTAAACTTTATTGAAGCTGCGCGGGTTCAATAAAGTTTAAAAAAAAAAAAAAGAAACGTGATCGGAGCTTCCTTCCTCCATGCAGGAGAAAAGATGCACGGAGGAAACGTCCCAGGTTAGTGTAACAGGGAGCTTAACGGCAGCGTTAAGCTCCCTGTTACATCAAAGGCAATAAGGTGAGTTAGGCAGCCGCGAGGCCCCCGTGAGTGCGAGGCCTTAGGCGGCTGCCTAACTCGCCTAATTAGAGAGCCGCCTCTGACTCCAAGTGAGGTCTCACCAGTGCTCTGTACAATGGTATTAGCACTTCCCTCTTCCTACTGCTAATACCTCTCCCTATGCAACCAAGCATTCTGCAAGCATTCTGCTAGCATTCTGCTAGCATTCCCTGCTGCTCTATTGCATTGCCTACCTACCTTCAAGTCCTCTAAAATTATTACTCCTAAATCCCTTTTCCTGTTGAGGTTAGGACTGTACCAAATAGTCTATATTCTGCTTTTGGGTTTTTACGCCCAAGGTGCATAATCTTGCACTTGTCCACATTAAATGTCAGTTGCCACTGCTCTGACCATTTTTCTAGTTTAGCTAAATCATTTGCCATTTGACTTATCCCTCCATGAATATCAACCCTGCTGCAAAGAATAACTGTCTCTCTAACAAAAAAAAAAAAGGTAGAAAACACCTCAGGGTGTAGTCAATATAGACTATTCGATCTTGTCTGAAATTAAGGGAGATAGGAAAATAAAAAAAAATAAAAAATTTGTGAAATCCTATTTTTTGGGCTACTCAATATCTTTGATTGTGGGACAAAAATCGCTTGTTTGAACCACACAGGACCCGAAACATTCAGATGAAGGTAATATGCACTCATCAAATGCATAAAATAACTACAGGTGTGTCTCATGAGTATTATGATATTTCTTACCTTTTCTTAACAACAGCTATTGACCACTCATGTGTCCACATGGTTGGTAATTAGTGTTGAGCGAACCCGAACCGCACTGTTCGGGTTCGTACCGAACATTACGGTTTTTGGACCCCAGACCTGAACACGGACATTCCACTGTATGTTCGTGTTGGAGTTCAGGGGTTCAGCTTTAAACTGAAAGTCTATAAACCGAAAGACATTCGGTTTATAGACTTTCGGTTTATAGAAAGCCAATAGCATTACATGTATTTCATAAACCGAAAGTCTATAAACCGAAAGACATTCGGTTTATAGACTTCGGTTTATAGAATACATGTAATGCTATTGCTATTCTATAAACCGAAATAGAGTCCCCATTCATACAAATAGGTAAATTGATTACATGTATTACATCTGAGAGTCAAATAGAACCGTCCAATACTGTGCTTACAGTGCACTTTGAAATATTCTAATTGTTTTTGGTGATAAATAGTACATTTGCGTCTTGCGGTGCACTTCATATCTGAGAGTCAAATAGAACAGTCTGAAAAATTCTGGCTACCTCCTCCTCCTCCTCCTCCAGCGCCACTTCCACCTACACCGCCACGATCACCGCCTCCTCAACCTATGGGTCACTTAGTATAAACTGAAAGAGTATACCCTGCACTCCAACCCTCTCTCAAATGGATAATTCTGTTGATCCTCCTGGCAGTCATGCTTTAGATTTAGATTTATGTTCTTCCAAAACTAAAATCAAAGATTCCATCTAGTGCTATTTTATGGCTCAGCTGTATTTTTAATTTGTATGTATTTTATTTGAAGTTATTTCCCTATCCATATTTGTTTGCAGGGCACTTGTCCTACTCTTACCCACATTTTATTTTATTTTGCAGCAGTTAATGCTCTGTTTTCCTCAATGGTGTTCATTTGGACTGTCTATCCCTCTCACCAATACTGCTAGCAGGTTGTTGTGATGAACATATGTTAAAGTCACAAACCTTGTTTCGATCTTTGCTTGCCATGTTGAAACATGACTACAAATGTTTTTTTCTCCACACAGTAGCATTGCATTACTCAGCATTTGTGTTTATATAATTCTCACAAATTCTACATCATTCTTGTCGGATATATTCTGCCCATTTCTGGCTATTTCGTTCAGTGTGTGAAACCTCCCATAGGATGAATGAGGCATTTGTGGCTGCATTTGGAGTCAAAACATACAGTGTGAGATTACCTTGGATTTCTGAACTCTCATAATTGGAGGCATTTCAGCTCTGCCCCCTTCTGAAACGGTTGGAGTGCTGGGTGTCAGTGACATCCCGCTGCTCATACCATGCCGTGATAGGAGGCACACAGTTTAAACCATCCCATACCAAATTATGCAAATTAAAGGTAAATGAGCAGGGACAAACAGCATAAAAATTTTTTCTTTAACCCCTTGGCGACACAGGACGGACTAGGTCCGTCCTGTGTGCCGAGGCGTTAGTGACACAGGACGGACCTAGTCCGTCCTGTGTCAAAACGAGCACTGAAAGCGGAGTTTTTCCGCTTTCAGTGCTCAAGCGGCATTGTAACGATGCTTCCGTGTGGAAGCATCGTACAATGCTAAAAAAAATGCCCGTCGGCATTTCGATCGCTCCGGAGAGCGATCGAAATGCCGGTTTTAAAGGCACAGAGACTTTAAAACACGTGCATTAAAAAAACGAGTATAGGAAGCAAATTTTTTTTTTCGGAGTTTTTCCGCTTTCAGTGCTCAAGCGGCATTGTAACAATGCTTCCGTGTGGAAGCATCGTACAATGCTAAAAAAAATGCCCGTCGGCATTTCGATCGCTCCGGAGAGCGATCGAAATGCCGGTTTTAAAGGCACAGAGACTTTAAAACACGTGCATTAAAAAAACGAGTATAGGAAGCGAATTTTTCGCTTCCTATGCTCAGAAAGTGTTTCTGATTGCCTCGCAAGTCGAGGCAATCAGAAACACACAAAAAAAATGCACGATCTTGGTCACTGAGTGACCAAGATGGCGCTGCCCTTCTAAGGGCAAGAGCACAGGAGGCAGGAAGTACCTGCTTCCTGTGCTCTCTGGCTGTCACACGATTGCCTCTTCACAGAGGCAATCAGTGACTGCCAGGCACACTGACAGGCAGTGGGGATGCTCTGCTGAACATCCCCACTGACTGGTCAGATCAATATTAACTCTATATTGATCTGACCAGTTATGATCTACCTCCCTCTCCTCACCTTTTTTTTAGTGAGGGAGAGAGACAGATAAAAGTTCTAAAAGTAAAAAAAAAACAATAAATACACAACACACAAATAATAAAACAATAGAAAATTTTTTATTAAAGCAATTCCCTGCGTTTAACCCCTTCCCTGCCACTGATCTTGCATAAGCAGTGATCGTGCACATCAGCGCATTTATTTTTGCTGTTTGTGCATTTTTTAGGGGTTAATTTTTTTTGTACTGTAATTTATTACAGTACTAAAAAGGCTCTTCTAAGAGTTATTAACCCCTTATTTGCCGTCGATCACTGCTTATGCAATGATATTGACGCCAAAGCAATTTTTATCTGTCTGCATATTTTTTTTTTTTTTATTACACATACCCGCTAGGGGATTACATGTAAAGTAAAAATATTTGAGATTTTTTTTTTAAGCTGCCTGAGCGCATAGCGATCAGTAACAGCGAATTAGTGGCAAAGGCGGTTTGGTGATTTCTCAATTAAGCTCACCATTCGCCCTGGTCAGATCAAAATTAGTCGAATCAATATTCACAAATATTGATCTGCCTCCCTCTCCTCACTTACATTTTTGTGACGGAAAGAGAAAGATCAGTATTAGTGATATAAAATAACATTTTATAAAATTGGCAGGTTTTATGAAAGTCTTTCACTGTGTATTAACCCCTTCCCTGCCATTCATCACTGTGTAAGCAGTAATCTTGCACAGCAACAGTATGTTTTGCTGTCTGCACTGTTTTATGGATTAATTTCTTTGTACTGTAATGTATTACAGTACTAGATAGGCTCTTCTAAGAGCTATTAACCCCTTCTTTGCGCGAGATCACTGCTTACGCACTGATTCTGAGGCCGCGGACTCAGGGTTCGATTTTGACCCTATTCAGCTGTCTGATACATCATCTAGCGATGTATCGGTGGCTGCTGAGCCCTTGCCACAAGTAGTGATGGGGGTCTACCGATAAAAAAATATATGGTTTGGTGGGGGTAAATTACATTGGCTGGCTTCAAAGATATATCCCATAAAGGACACGGACGCATGTTGACTACATGTCAAAATTCCAAGTTGGAATTTTGAGATGCGCATCTCACAAATGTTGCCTTCTAGCCAAAAACAAACCAACAAAGCTATGCATGGGTGCTATCCCTGTACTCGGGAGATGTTGCTGAACACATATTGGGTTGTTGTTTGGCAGTGACATATACCAGAATCTGTGAATTAATGCCTGAAGTACAATGCATGTGGAAAAAAAACTCCCAAAAAAGTACTACCACAAACTTTTACAAAGGCTGGTGGTAGAATTAGTACCTATACAGTATTAAAATACCACAATTTTAAATACCCTAGGATGTCTAGTTTTCCAAAATATATGGTTTTATGGGGTAAAATACTTTGACAGGCTTCAAAAGTGTCCCAAATGGAACATGGGCGCAGGCTGACAACATGTCAAAATTCCAAGTTGGAAATGCACCCCCCCTAAACGTGGCCTTTTAGCCCCCAAATAATCTAACTAACCTACACATGGGTGGTATCCCTGTACTCAGGAGATGTTGCTGAACACATATTGAGGTGTTGTTTGGCACTGACATATAACAGGATCTGTGAATTCATGCCCAAAGTACAATGTATGTGAAAAAAAATGACTACCCAAAACATTGACATAGGCTGGTAGTATAATTAGTGCATGGAAAGTGTTAAAATACTACCATTTGAAATACCCTAGGGTGTCTAGTTTAAAAAAATATATGGTTTTGTGGGGTAGAATACACTTTCTGGCTTCAAAAATGTCCCAATTGGGACATGGGCACAAGTTTTCTGCATGTCAGAATTCCAAGTTGGAAAACCAAAATGCGCACCCCCTAAATGTGGCCTTTTAGCCCCAAAACAAACCAACAAACCTATGCATGGGTGGTATCCCTGTACTCAGGAGATGTTGCTGAACACATATTGAGGTGTTATTTGGAAATACCCCTTCACATTTTAAGGTAATGTTTACCTAAATTGCAATATATGTGAAAAATTAAAAAAAAAGATTTTTTGCTGCAAACTTTGGCATAGATTGGTGGTAAAATGGCTACATGAAATGTGTCAAAATACCCCAAGTTAAATGCCCTGAGTTGTCTAGTTTTCAAAAATATGTACATGTTGGGGGTCATTCATGGATTTAATACAGAAATCAGTGTTACAATGTCACTATCGCTAATTTTGAAAGAAAGGATTTTAAAATAGCTTTGCACCACTTATAGTTCTGGCCCTGTAACATGAATAAAAAAGCACAAAAACATAAAAACATGGGCTATTTCTGAACTCAGGACATATATTAGAAACTTTTTAGCAGTGTTTTTTTGTTGTCTCTTGTACATGAGTATACGATTTTTCAAATAAAAGTCATAAAAAAATTATTTTTTCAATTTTTTTGCCATATTTTATTATTTTTTTTACATCAAATTATATGCTATTATCAAAATAATGGTATCAAAAGAAAGCCCTTCTTATAACGATAAAAACGATATATAGTTTGTGCGGGTACACTAAATGAGACAGAAATAAATTACAGCAAAACACAAACACCTCAGAAATGTTAAAACAGCACATGTCACCAAGCGTCGGACAAGCCAAAAAAGTCATGTCACTAAAGGGTTAAAAAAATCTGTTTGCAAGTGTGACTGTGTATTTGTGTAAGTGTAAGTGTGACTGTGTGTATTTAATGTCAGTTTTTTTTTTACTGAGTTTTATTGCTGCGAAATCTGTGATACACACACACACACACACACACACACACACACACTGCACATTACTAAACTTGAAAACCCCATCTCTACATATTTCTATCCACAAATTCTTGAAAATTGCTACAATCTAGCAAACCTTGCTTTATATATACATAGATCAGATCTTTGTGTTGTGTTTTACTCTGAAAGGAGTCTCTTGAGTCACATAGCTAGTAATATTCATAATCATGATATAAATATATCTATTTGTCGTTATGAAAACGGTTAGGTATGTAAATATGTCTAATTGAAATTATGAAAATGGTTAGGGAAGTAAATCAAGAGACTCTTGGGACATAAAGCAGTATAGACAAAAGTAAAAAAAAAAAAATAAAAAAAAAAGAGCAAGATATGAAACTGTAATGTGTTTATCCTATACCTTAAATACACTTAGGCCTCTAAACAAAAAATCAATAATGGCCAGGCATCCTGTAGAGGGGATGGGACTGTTCATTGCATGTGCATCCATGCAGTTGGACAGTTCGTCGAGGGATCACATAGAAGGATAGTATTAAACTTATTAGAGGGTTTAGTAATAGTGTCCAGGGTATTTGGGCTCAGGGTTAGGATAAAGGCTTAGTATTACTGGTTGGTATTGGGGTTGGAGTAAATATTAGGGGTTAATATTAGGGTCAGGGTAAGGATTTGGGTTTGTATTAGGGCTTGCGGGTTAGTTTTAGGAGGGGATTTATGTATTGGGAGGGTAATTACTGTATTTGTAATCGTGACAGTTCAGCGCTTACACTGCCGTGGAGAAACGGACACACTGTCATCCACCTCTGACAGTTCCGCTCTCAGACTGCTGCGCTGAACTGTCAGGGGTGAAATGGCCGTGATGAACTGTCCCAGACCCTCCTGTAATCACTCAGGCCTATATGAGTGTTACGGTAATGTGTATGTAGAAACCATATACACTTATTACTATATTAATACAGTAAGGCCGCTTACATTGCACGGTACCTTATTCCACAGAGTTAATCTCACCCTGCTAACTTTATGCCTTTTTTTTAATCTAAACCCACTGTTCTTTGAGCTTTAAATACACACACACACACATGACCTCGGACATATTTTGTAATTAACAAACATATACCGATACATATATTTTCAGTAAAGATATGCTCTATATATATATATATATATATATATATATATATATATATATATATATATATATATGTCTTAAATACAGTATTAAATTGCAGTTTCATACAATGAAAAAATAAAAATGTTTAGAGTATTGTAGACATCATTCATATAGCTACTATATAACTCAGAATGCATTGCCTACAGTTGATTCAGCATTTAATCAATTTTACTAAGGTCCTGTTAATTCTGTCTGTCCAACTTCCTGCTGTGTCACAAGATCCACAAACTGAAAGGGAATCAATTCCTTTATTGTTGCCAGAGCAACACTGCACGGTCAAATAAAGGTGTTTGGCTTGATTAAGATACAGGCATAATAATTATCCAGCGATAATCCTGACTATCTAGTAAAGGGTTTTGTTTTGTTCTTTTTTTTTTTTAAATGCTTGGTACTTAATTAAAAAGAAAGATTGTCACATTTGTGGTTTGTTATTCTGTTTCTTGGCCTTTTCTTGATCAGGGTGAGTTTTGTGGGGGGTTTCAATCCAATTAGCTATGCAATTATGAACAACAGACATTTACAAATGTTCAACTTTTTTATTAATTTAGATGTGTAACCAGCTTCTTTTGCCTGAACTTTCTTTCAACTAATTGAAAAATCTTTAATTGTAGCATTTCACTCCGAAGTATGAAGTACTTACTTTAACAAGATAAACATGTTTGAAAATACAACACCAAATGCTTTTAACATTTATTTAAACAATACATTTAATGGTCAGAGATGCTTTAAATTTCCTCCATTGGTGTAGTACCAAGACCCATTAATGAAGCACAGCATCTTAAAGCATGATGTAACCATGTGCTTTGTCAGCTGAACTAACTGAATTGTTCCTCAAATCCCAAAAGTCAAATAATACAATTGATTGAATTTAACAATCCAAATAAATAATACATTTTATGGACATTTATCTATTTATACTACGTAGTAACATAAGCTCTGTAATACTGTTCTTTATTTTTCTGTGGAAATAACTGCCTTTTTATAATTAATGTAGCTTTTCACAGCTTTCTATTTCTTGCATAGTTTAAGAAAAAGACAATCACTGTCCTATGAATTTCAGAATAATATTTGAGTGTGACGCCCAACATCTCTCACATAATCAAGAATTTTCACCTGCTTGAAAATTGTATATTAAAAAGTTGCTGTTCCGCATTTTTAAGTACTTCTATTGGTATGTAGTGTTCTCGAATGTGTGTTCTGCACTCACACCATCACTGCTGCCATTTACTAGGAATATCTGAGCTCAGGTCTCCATTGTGTGAACATCGCCCCTGCTCAGCATCAGAATTATGTAAAAAAAGAGACATATTAGTTTATTTCTATCAATTAGTAAAATGTAAAGTAAGAGAACCTCAATCAAATCAATATTTGGTGTGACCACCATGTGCCTTCAAAACAGCATAGATTTTTCTAGGTACACTTGCACAAAGTCAGGGATTCTGTAGGCATATAGTCAGGTGTATGATTAAAAAAATCATACCAAACATGTACTAATGATCATTAATTAATACATATGTTGAAACATTATCAAGGACTAAAACTTAGTGAGGAACAAACTCAACTAACAAGGTGAGGTTGCTGAAGGTAGTTTATTGTGAAAAGCCCTAAAACATGGCAAGATTGAGCCCAGCAACAAGACCCAAGGTAGTTATACTGCATCAGCAAGGTATTTCCAAGGCAGAGATTAGACAGGAATCAAGGCAAATTGATTCACCTATGCACGAAAACACAGGAACTGCGGTGCAGAAAAAATGCATGCAGATGTGCATTGATATCATGCTTGTGATATGGTATAATGTGCTGGAGATGAGGTATAATAAGATACATATCATGCCTTTTCCTCTGTCATTATTCTGGCATATCTCACCTCACCATCATCCCAAATAGAAATATATGTGTGTAAATATGATGCGAGGATGATTACAAAGATTCATCGGAGCAAACCCTCTCATTGGCCATCATTGTGAGTGCATTGTATATGGTGATTTGCTGGTTCACATGCACTTGCATAATGAAAGGGGTTATAAACGTTCTCCTTGCAGTTATGTCACAGAAAGAGGAGGGTTTTATTTGACTGGCAGGACTCTGTTGCTAAGAAACCCCAGGAACTTTCTGTACCCTTTTATTCATTTTGTTTATGGGACAGGGAGCGTTAACAAAATGAAATTCTAGATCAGTTTCTTTAGCTTCCTTTCACATAATGCAGGATTTATATTGTATTACTACATGGAACAGCACATTTAATTCAGATAACGTGTTTATTTTGTTTGTGTTTTTGTTTACAAAAAGGCAGCAGTAATTGTAGTAATCATATACCTTTGTTTTGAAAAACAAGAGCTCATTAAGAATGCAGGAGATTACCAATTAAAAATACTGCTTCGAATATCTATCTGCTGCATATTCTACAATTTAATGCCATACTGTACAGTACTGTTTTCTGATAAACAATAAGGTGTCAATGCATAAAAAAAAATCTCTTTAGTTAAAAAAAATCCTTTATAAAATTTAAATAAAACCAAGTCCATTTATTGTTGAGATGAAGAACTCTTGAGTTTCTTTTGTAGTTGGTACAGCCATGTGAAAGTATTTGTGCAAAAGTGCAATGTTCCAGAAACGGTTTAGCAGCACAATTAAAATAGGACCAATTTGTTCCCAGTACACTGCATTCCCCTCTGGACACAGCGGGATCTTAAGGCTTACAGGTGATCAAACCCAACTAGATGTGGGTTTCATCTTTCTTCCAGTTCTCAGGATAGCCTTGTCTTTGTGGTTGTGCATTTGGCATATGTTCCAGAGGTACAACAACATCATCACCATTGTGCGGTGTTTTGTTTAATTCTACCACTCGGGGGACCACAACAGACCACCGATCTACAACACCAAAGTGAAAAAATAAAGATATTAAAATCCTTGCTGAACCATGAAATCTATATACATTAATAGCACTGTGTGAATCACTGTTCCCAATCTCCAAGCTCCTATTGAACCCTTTTACCGGAATGAGCATTACACATAGAATAAAAATTGGTATATTTTTTTAATTTTGTGGGCAGTAGTATATTTAAGTTTTGTGCTGCTCTAGGCCTGACTAAATTCATGCATCTCCAAACCTCATTTGTCACCACAAGTTGCAGATCTACCTTACATAATCTTTCCACCACAACAGATCCACAACAGATTGCTTCCACATATCTTACAATAAAGCCAGATTGTTCCCCAAATCCCTTTTCACTGCGCCATGTTGATGGGGGTCATGGGTGCAGCTTGGATGTTTGTGCAGGACAGGAATGTCTTATGTAGACTGTAAACTCTGAACAAGACCCTGCTTACTTATTGGTGCAGTAGGTCTTAATTGCTATTTTTGCTTGTGTGTATGTCATATTTGCCAATTGTATGATGTTGTGGAATATTATGGTACTTTATAAAAAATAAAAAAAAAGTAAATGAATTATACAAAATAATATGTCATATTAATTAAATGCTAATTATTTACCTATGTCAGAGTTGCCGGCAGACATATTATAGTATCACATTGAAGATGATACACTTACCTCTCCTTAGACGTCCCACAGTCTGTGAGAACCCATGATACTGATAAACATCATTCCTGCCAGGATCCTCATTAATGATGCCAAGGTTTTGATTCCAATGGGACCAGTTCACTTCATCGACCCTAAGATGGGAAGATGACAGGTCAGTTACAACGCAGAAGTACAGTGCCTATTGTTCAGTGGTAAGAAACATGATTACACTATCACTATCGCATAATGCAATGATCTTTGTCATATAAACGTTGATTTTTTTTGTGAAAATCTGCCTCCTGCTGCTTTCCCACTTAGGTTCTTGTAGTCTGAAAGCAGGTCTATTTCCATTTATCTGGTGGAGTTTGTAACACATCTTTATATTCTGAACAAAGTGCTGTGTAAATTGTTGGCATTATGGACACATGGACAGCCCTACCACATTGAAAGCAATGGCAGAAACATTGGCATAGTTGCCAGCAGTTTGGTGCGAATTTGCTGCGACAGTACCATTTTTGGGGTCCTTGCCTATCAATTTTTGATCTGTCCTGGCAATATTACATAGAAACGTATGTGCGTTTAAACAGTGAACATACGCAGCCTAACGCAAAGAAAGGAAGTCCATTCACCCAATATGTGTACAAGGTAGCATGGAGCTTAATGCTGCGAGGCTATGCAATGCTGGGTGACATCACAAGACTAGTCATGTATTGGGCAGGCAGAACTCGCATGTGCGTGCATCTGGAGGAGGACTGATGCAGTAATAAACTATAAATGTTATACCTCTCTGGCTTGTATACAAAGTGATGGAATAAAAGTTTCCTAAACAAATGTATATTAAGTAGTCATTATTAGCCAAGTTGCAGAGAAAATTAAGTTGGTTTTTTTTCATTTGTCAGTATTACTGTCGGAGTAAATATGTGCACAAGTGAATGACAGACTGCACACCTTTTTGTGTGTAACTGAATAAAACAGTTTTATATTTGATTCTCTGTGTTAAGCACAGATACAAACTTTATAGAAAGAGGCCCCAAGAAGGGAATAATAGGCAGATGGAAAGACATATGATCTTATTTACCCAGTTAAATGCCTTCCGGCACTGCAGAGTTGGGGGAAAAAAAGCTGAAAATCAGGATTGATGGGGAGTTATGGAATAAGAATTGATCTCAGATTCATAGGTTTACTCAGTCTAAATTTTCAGGAGTTAACGTTCAAACTTACTAAAATATGGTACATGGTCCCTCAAAAGCTGCATAAGATTGATCAATCTATACAAAATGAATGCTGAAGATGTAGAGTGGTAGGGGATCTTTTGAACATATATGGTGGTCCTGCAATAAGATCACACAGATCTGGGAGCGATTTTTTTCCGTCCTCTGTGATATTTGTAAAAGGATCATGCCCCCCATCTTCGCCTAAGGCACTCTTACATTAGAGGTGAAACAAATGTATACAGAAACACTCTGCCAAGAGTATACCTATTATGTTTTTATCTGTATTTGTTATGTTGCTTACATTTTTTGTATATTTGATAAAATAAGAGTAAAAAAAAAGAAGGAGGAGTTGGTACCTGGAAGGCATGTCAGGTGGCTCTGTGGACTCCACAAAAAATACTGGACACTAGAACAATATCACAGCATCCTCCCATAGCAAAGCAGTCCAATTTGACAACCCTTCTAGAGCACGGATTCTGTAGGTAGTCTAGAATTTTATGGGCAGATGAGGTATATCTGGCATGACAATGTATTATTTGTACTGCGTGCACATGGATGGAAATAATGCAGTACAAATAATTATTACAGACATGGGGCATTCTACATTTGATGATACAAGACCTTCTTTCACAAACCTGCCTGAACAGTTACGTGTAAATAGGATGAAGTTGGTACATAGGTGGCATTACACAATGCATCACTGTCGCGAAAAAGGTTATAGATCTGTTTTGAGTAATGTCTGCAATTTACAAAACCCTGGTGTGACTATTTTTGCAAATAAAATATCTGTGTCAATATAATTCTTTCAGATGCTGTAAATATTAACCCTTTGGGTCTGGGTATTTATGTTGATCCTCAAGAGAACTATTTAAAACCAATAGCAACGAGACAACTTTTTCATCCTTTAATAATTAGCACAAAATAGATAAAGGTCTAATGAGGTCTAATTATGAATCAATAACAGATATTCCATTAAATACTGTCATAATTGCCAGCCTCTGCCTGTCTCTCATATTTACTAGAAGATTTAAATACCATCTGTTAATGCATGCTGAGCCTTGTGGTATAGCCGGAGACTTCATTAATATGCAAATTAGGATGCAGCTTTCGCAAAGGACCCAGTGCCGACCCCTCCCTAATTATCTTTTGGTAAAGCTTTTTGGAAGCGGTCTGATTTAACCCATACTATGGGCACCAAAAATGTTTCAGATCAATGTACTGCTAAATGGAAAATGTAAATGTACACATGTGTAAATTGAAACACTGAAAGCATACCACACATTAAACCAGGGAATTTAATAGCAGAGAGAAAAAAGTCAGAAAGTTTTCTATTTAAATTACATTATAGTTCAAAGGTTATTCAGCATGAAATAGATCTCATGTAACATGAGGCTGTATATTCACATTTTTGGTAAATTATTCACTTAATCCAAGTTATCCAGCCTGAGATAACATGCACTTTTTCCACAGTAAAAATTGTATAAAATAAACAAAGTTTAGGAAAAAAAACCTTAATCCCATTGTTGTTCTGCAAATCTATGTACAAACAAAGAACACATTACAGTCAGCAGTTTTACTGATCGGTTATTCTACATATGAAATATTCATTTGGTTGCAAATATTAAAGGTTATAACTACCAGCAAGAATGAGTCTTTACATTTAAACAATAAATCATTATTTAAATAGAGTGTTACTGACTAGTGACATGATTCTAAAATAGATTTGATTTAAATTTAGTTTGGCCTGGGTCAAATCTTATGATCAGCAGTGTTAAAAGAAAAACTTAACCCACAAAACACAATGATAAAAGCTATCGTATGTGTATTCCCATTTCACAAGCAGCAATATACTGCTAATAAAACCAGTATGCAGGACAGTCTCATTCAGCACAAAATATAGAAATACAAAACAGGTAACCCAGCTAACCTCAAATTATTTCATATCATTTCCATTCCCGATGTGTACCATTTCTACCTATAGCGGAAGGGCCATGAAACTGAATAAATAAATGAATGAGCAAAGAAACTTTAACAGTAGCATAGTTCTTTTTTGTTTATTTTTTTTACAATTTGAGGGAGACGCATCGTGTATTTTAGGTAATGCATGCTGCTTCCGCGCCAAGCACCTACCACAACTGAATAGCTCCGGCACAAGTTAGGTCAAATGGTTTACTCTTTTTCCCTTCTTTACTACTAGTTAACTTATTGAAATACAAACCAACTTTAGAATCATAGTAGAGCCAGAGGGAAAAACGACCTTTTTTGCCCTATAGCACCAAGTTGAGCAAGGCTGACCTGACTTTATTTCAATTATCACTTCACAATTTATCCATATTGTGGGTTATACATGTTTCTCTACTAATTTATGTTTAATATATTATATGAACAAAGATTTGTGGTTTTAAACAGTTAAAATAAAACTGTAATTTACTCAAATACCTCTGAACATTACAAACCCTTCCTTTCTGTTTCTAAATACAAAAACATTTGATATGGGGAGTAAAAAGTCACTAGTAGGAGATTTTCTATATAGAATTTAGAGAAAAATGTAATTGCCTCTGGCACTGAGAAGGATGTTTCTAAGTTCTTGGGATAAAACAGGTAAAAAGGGAGACTGTGGTTAAGAAAGTTGAATGAACATTGGCTTTTTTTTTTTAATCCTAATTAACCATGTAGATATCTTTATTACCTAAAACACCAGCGTCGATCTGGGGTCCCATCAGAATTCTTCCCAACCGTTACCATTTCTCCAGAGCGGAAGGCCTTTCTGATAAAGACTGGAAATGCCCTTTCAATATCCAGGATGGTGGTGGCCCACTGTACAAAGGAAGCAATAATGAAGTGAGTTTATAGGTCTATTGATTTGGATTGTTCATCCACTTATAAGAAAGTTCAGCTGGGTTTTCACAAGGTCCTCAAACTGTTGGATTATCTCCCCCCTTTTTCTCAGCCAGCCTCTCAGGTGACATAAAATGATAGGAGATGTGATAGTCTTACCCTACTAATAATCAAGCAAAACAGACAATTTGAAGAAATGAGCAATTCTAATACTGCCACTGTAAACACATGAACCACTACCAGGGTGGCCACCAGGGGGTGCCTGATGACAGGCATGCTTGGAGCCCCCATTATGCAGCTCCCCATATGCAGCTTGAACATGTGAGGGGAGTGTGAGATACTGGGGAATGTCCCAGTTGTGCAAACTAGGTGCTGGCTGGGCAATAACGAAGGAGAAATGGTGTGGGGGAGATGGTCCCACAATTTCTGATGACAGCCCTGACCACATGATCATTAATTTTTGAAGGTTCAGCTTCAAATTTTATGCATGTAGAAAACATTATTGCAGTATGTAATAATACAATTCTAAAAGTACAGTCATTTAAACAATGTTTTGGTAACAGAAAAATAATTCCAATCAAAGTGCTAATACATTCTCTTTTGCGTTAAGGGTATTTTGGGGGTTTATGGGAGTAATGCTTTGTAGTCCATGATTCCAGGCCCTTTCCCCAACAATGAAATACTGAATATGGCATGTCAATGTCCTAAGGAACTCCTCTAGCTCATATGGGAATGTGTCTCACTAAAGGTCACAATAAAAATGGCAGGTAACCATTTTTGCAAATGCAGGCATTTTTACTTGCACTTCGAGTTTGCTTCAGAGGAATGAGTAAGTGAGGCACTGTGCTGCTCCTGTTGCTTATAGCTGATGTTGGCTGTTAGCATTTATTATTCATATAAATCTTGACATTTATATTGAAATTTGTATCTACATTTGGGCAGTGTTTTCCATATGGATAATATACCGGTCCAATGTTATAATATTCAAATTAGCCTGAGGCTATCAAATTCATTTCATGTTTTGATCTCAAATTCTAGACAATAAGATGATATATTTTTATCTAATTTGAATTCAGTGTCAGAATAATTTCTTAATTAAGCGCTGTCCATTTTATTATTAGACATTTTTTACTGCTCTGGGTGTGAGAATCAGAAAAAGACAAGACCAGGGCAGGCCTTAGGGTGTACAGCGGTGCCCCCTAACCTCTTTGAGTCACAGGCGGTGGTGATAAGGTATAGTTAGAAAAAAAAAATGCATTCCTTGATTTGATTTCATTCATTTGCTATGCTTTCTTTATTGCTCCGATCATACCTTAACATTGCACACACAGCTCCTGATTGAACCCACATAACTTGCTATAGCACCACATTGCAGCACCCATAATGCCCCCATTGGCAGTGGTGTATCTTGGTTTTGTGCGCCCTAGGCAGACAAAATCCGGGCAACCCCGCTCCGCCCCCCCCCCCCCCGCACATCTAACACATGCCCCATCAGCCACCTTATGCCCCATCAGCCCATTGCATGCTCCATCACCCACATTGCACATACATTAAATGCCCAATCACCCCCATTACATGCCCCCATCACCCACATTGCGTACACACTAAATGCCCCATCACCCCCATTACATGCCACCATCACCCTGATTAATGACCCATTACATGACCCCCATCAATCCTCGTTACATGCCCCCACCACATCCATTACAAGCCCGCATCATCCCAATTAATGACCCATTACATGACCCCCCCCCCCATCACACTTATACCTCCATCACACTCAGTCACACACAGACTGCCATCACACTCAGTTTGAAGCACCAGAAGTGTGCTTTAACACCCTCTGGCAAAGTGCCGCCCTAGGCAAGTGCCTTGTTTGCCTCGAGGAAGATAGACTACTGCCCACGGGACTTGACATAGAATCAAGCTTGTACCCACAGGTCTTGCCAGAGCTCCACGATTGCCAGAACAACTAGCTGGCACCCACTGGTCTAGTCAGAGCACCTAGATGCCACCAAGACTTGATCTTTTCATCTCCCCAGCCAGTGTCTCTGGCATCATCTTGGTGTTGCAAAAAACAGCTCTGGATAGGATGCTTCTAATTATGTATTTTCTCCAACGTTTCATAGGTTGGTATAGAACAACTATATTTATTTTACTTCCATTATCATTTTTAATCACAAGTGGTAATTCAATTAGCACAATACGCTCAGTTTTAAAATGTAACCTGTAATGTATATGCGATGTTAATCACTCTACATTGTTTACAAAAATGTTCTACAAATGAAACAAAAAGGTTATTCTTTAGTATACTGGCACTTAAAAGGTAATGTCAAATAGGGCTCACATGGCTTATTGTGCATTGTAGAAATTCAAAATTAATGCATCAATTTTAAAAAATTCACGCTGCAGGATGTTGAATCTAAAGTAAACCTTTTAATTTCAAGGCTCTACAGCCCTTCAATAAATATTCTCTGAAACTAAGTTTTAAAACATTATTGATAAAACAAGATTTCCTTCTTATCTAGGTTTTCAATCAGTGTACTTTGGCACCAGTAATTTCTTTATCGCCGGACTTGCTTATTCACCATTTAATGGTCTATTGTCTAGCTTTTATTCGTACCTGTAACTTCCAAATCTGCTTGCTCTCCTTGGACACTTGGCCAACTGTCTCCCCCATTAATGCGATCAACATGTTAAGGAGGAGGACGAAAGTAAGAATTATGTACGTCACTAGTAATATAATGAAGACCGCGGGATACTTGGCACTGTTTATCATCTCCAGGTCGCCCATTCCAATGGTCAGTTTGAAGAGGTCCAGCAGGAACTTGCTAAAGGTGCTACTATCTCGACATGATGGGTATTCAGGTACAGTGCAGTCTGTTCCGTTTTCATTGCAGATCTCCTTGGTTGAGCAGGGATTCAATAAGGACACCAGAGCTGTATAACCAATAATGAATGTTATTATGATGTCTAAATGTATCCACTTTCAAAGAACATGCTGTTTTTATATAGCTTTTCATTTTCAAAACTAAAAACGGCACAAATTTGCACTGTGGTTAGAGAAAATTATATATATTGGCTGGTTAAAATACAATTCTACTATACCACTACTTTGTAATTTACAATCTCACCACAATGCATTTTAAATTTGCAAACTCTTAAAAGGACTGTCAGAAGACCACCAGTGTTTCATTTTAAGACTCAAATTTCCATGGTCTTTTAAGTGAGAGAAATCTGATCTACTGACATTAGTATACAAGGCTTGATAAACTTTGTTTTGTTCTTTTTTGTTTTTGTTTAGAACTTAAAAACATATATGCCAAGACTTCTTAAAGAAATTGCTAAGAGATATAAGCTGTGTACTTTTAAAAGAGTAAATCCATGGCTACTAGGCAAAAAATGGGGAAAAAAAAGTTCCATATATAACATAATATAATAAGAAACATTTTAAAAAAATGTAATGGAAATTGATAAAAGATGCCATATTAGCAAATTCATGTTTCTATTTCAATTTCTTTGCTATTATAATCACTACTTCATGTAATACAGTCCACATATCCAATAATTCACTTAGTAACCCCAGTGAAAGTAGTGAATGGCCATGTACATACAGTAACATGCACTATATGGACAAAGTATTGACACCCGAAGATTACACCAACATTATAAATATATAGACATTAGACAGACATTAATTAGTAGTTGGTCCCCCCTTTGCAACTGCAACAGCATCCACTCTTCTAGGAAGGCTTTCCACACGGTTTTGGAGTGTGTATGTGGGAATTTGTGCCCATTCATTCAGTAGAGGATTTGTGAGGTCAGACACTGATGTTTGGACAAGAAAGCCTGGCTTGCAATCTCTGTTCCAGTTCACACCAAAAGTTGTTTGATGTGGGCCAGTCAAGTTCTTCCACACCAAACTCATCCAACCATGGCTTTATGGACTTTGCTTTGTGCACTGGGGCACAGTCATGCTGGAATAGAAAAGGGGCTTTTCCTTGAATTCACTGACCTCTTCAGAGTGACCATTTCCCCCCACAAATGTTTGTAAATGCAGTCTGCACGGCTAGGTGCTTGATTTTATACACCTGTGACAATGGGTCTGATTGAAACACCTGCATTCAGTAATTAAGTGGCGTGCTCCAATACGTTGGTCCAGATAGAGTATATTATTTTACACACCTCCATAACAGTTCATCGATGTAGGGCCTAATACGGGTGTCTCAGCCCCCTAAGAATATGCGAAATCCTATGGATTTTTCTGACCAAGTTCCCTGAATCAAATATAGCTTAAATGTGGCTCAAAGATTCTAGAAATTGCAAATGTCAGGCCTATATCGGCCATACTGAATAGCTGGATTGCATATATCCTCCTAATTTGGCTGTGTATGTGTATCCTATACCAAGGATTTTGATGATCATTTTCCATCATACCTGAAGCGTACCCAATCATAAACAGGAGATACACAAGCAGAAAGCGGAATAAATCCTTGAACAGGATCTGGAAGACAGAAAAGATTATTTCAGTGTGGTCTGGTTTAAAGCTCACTATACATCACTGGGTCACTTTGGGTTTTGTGAATAAGTGGATATTCCATCATATTTACTGTATGTAGGATTTGTGTGTTTGTGTGCGGATTCCAAAATTAGACAATCATACTGTCGAACTTTTTCCATGAATTGAAAAACTATAATCTAAAAGTAGCTGTAAAATATCAAAATAAATATCAAGATTAAAAGGTAAATTCCATACCTTTAGGAGTCTTATAGTTTACAAACGCTTAGTACTTTGCTACCACCTGTTGGTCACTTTTAAGACTAACAATGTTTGATTATTTATACAAATTAATGTCCACTACTAGTTTCTGCAACAGAATGTTTTGGTCAAATCATTAATCAATCCATGGAATGTGTAGGCACAAAACATTTAATACTTATCCCACAGTGATATGCATTAAAGTTACCATGCAGCATTCAATTAATGTAATGCAAAACACCCACCTTCTGAAGCATGATGCTATATGTCCCAGTGAGCTTCAAACCTCGGGTGAAGTACAAGGCATTCATCCATCCCAAGACTAAGGCAAACACCATAACAGCCAGGTAGGCCTCAATACCAGTCAGGTACAGAGCAGCTGTGATAATAACCAGCACCGAGTAGATGAAACTGGTCAAAAACATAGATAAAATGACAGATCAGCTTCTTAGAACTTTACAAAGTTTCCTACAAACATCTCATGGAGCTCTTACATCAGTTCTCTACCAAACAGATACATTAAGTGAGGGCCATTCTTTTGCACTTGCTAAAAATGGCAGTCTTAAAGGTGACTGAGATCCTAAACACAACCTTACATTAGCCATAGTGCATAAAATCATGGCAGTAGCATAGATTAAATCCTTAACAGGCTCTCGACTGAGTTCTGCCCTAGTTACAAAACAAATTACATTATGCAGCAAGAAAAAGGTGACATAGATGTACTGATAAGTATTATAGACGCATAGATTGTGGCAGCAGATTTGAACAGATTGCCCCACCTAATCTGCCCATGCATGCTTAGAGGAGAAAAAGAAATATGGGATGTTAACAAACCCAATAAACCTACAAAAGTAGCTGAAAGGATCCGTCGATAAACAATGAATTCACTCCTGGGCACTTCTTCATAAACAGGTCTTTCATCTACATAAAATACACAGAAGTTGGTTAATATTTGTTGGTAAGTGTAACCCAGTGATGTAACTACAAGTGCTGAACTAGATACAACTGGGAGCAGTAATCCAATGCATGAAATTCTGCTTCTGCTGTGGAATCCTAATGGGAAAACTCACATTACTCACATCCAACAACTTACTGCAAAGTGTAAAGTATCATCTTCCTGGTCAAGCTAAATCTGCTGTGTCTCACATTTGAGACACAGCAGTTCCTGGTCGTCAGTATGCGCACAGCCAATGACTGCTGAATGTGAGGGTCCCATCGCTGCTAGCGCAGAGATAGACCCTCGTTTATGCATGGGATCCGTAGGTGGGAACCTAGTTAAGGCCCCCCTGCTGATCCCAAGCAAAAACGAGGAGCTCTCGTCTGGTCGCTGACCTTTGGAAACATGGCAGCTGTTGGTCAGAGGATAAAATGGCATGTACTATCAAAATGCCCCCATCACTCCCATTACATGCCCCCCATTAAATGCTACCATCACTTGTATATTAGAAGCACTACATAGCTATTTCTCCCCCACCTACAAAGAATAGAATGATGGTATACAAATAGTGTGTAAATAATTGGGATATGTTATTAAACATAAATATGATTACAGCAGTTTTATACTCTTTTCATTTAGCTTTAATTTCAAGTCAATAAGTGAAATAAAAAGAAAATCTCTCTATAATCACATTTAAGGCATTCACTGCACTCACATTGGTAAGGAAAATGACTATCCCGGTTATTAGTGTTATCACTTCTCCTGATAGTCGCATGTAATCCATTGTAGACTTGTAAGGGTAAGGTGGCTGGAAAATAAGGTGCAATAATAAAACATTAATAAAAAGTCACACAATACTTGTTTATGACAATAGATAGTCAACATTTCTTTAGCAATACAGGAGGACTTTAAAGGATAACTATTGGCCAAAATGTAAGCTTCAATTAAAAGACTGCATCAAGTGTAGGTTATTTAAAAGGACAACTGTAGGCAAGAATTTAAGTTATATTTAATTGAAAATGTACTTCAAGTGTAGACATTTGAGAATGCAAATACTTTAAATGTAAGAATGCAACATTACTTTATCTTGGGTCTGAAGGAATGCCTACCCAAAAACTCTAAACATATCTGCCCCTTGTAGCGATCTATAGAGCAAAAAGGACTAAGGTACTTTGTGTTTGCTCATTAATATCTTATTGATCAGCTTTTAGGTGCTTTTACCCTTAAGGACCAAAAGCCCCAAAAGGTCGATTTTGTGGCCACAGAGTGATCGAAGGGCCAGGCACATAGAGGCAGAGCTCTGACCAGGGTCTTTATAGAACCATTAGGTCCCTGACAAAATATTGCGCATCCTTCCGACATCACTCATGAAATTGCAGAGGCACGTCCAAACTTCTGGAGAAATTTTGTTAAATGAAGCCGGCACGCGCTTTGAGCATCAGTTACAGTTCGCTTATCAGACATTAGCTGACAGAGGGGATCCCACTGCAGTTCTCTCTGGAGCACAGCTCTTTAAGGGGGCTGAGATAAGCTGCTGTTCCTAGAATGTTCTTTTGTCACCCACATGGGCTTTTCTGTCATGTTTGTTTTGATGGCACAGAACGTGGCATAGAACCAAGCGGTTAAAGTATTTCTACTTAAAATGTCGGCACTTCATGTAATATTTCAATTAAATATATCTTAACTTTTTGCCGACAGTTGTCCAGACCAATAAAATCCCTCTAAGAACCAAGATCAAAAATGTAACATCAGCCAAAGATTGAAAATAAGTACCTTTAGGAGTACCGGTTAACTAATCAATCATACCAAACCTATAATATATTCCCATTCCGTACTATTATAATTTTGTGCAACCTGGTGATATCCTCTGGCTCAGCTAATGTTACATCATTTTGTATGCATTGGAGATTGCAGCTAACTTGTCGCTTTCCAGCTATTCTAGATGTGCACATCCAAGAGCCATGGAAACTGTTATAGCTGCAGACCTAAAGGTTAGTAGTGCTGCATTTTAGAATTCAGAATTGATGTCACACTATGTAACAGTGTACTGCTAACGTTGTTGCTAAAACTACATACAAATTATACCAACACATTAGAAAATAATACGATATTAAAAGGTTGGGCTAAATGGGAATACTGCTTTGTAACGTCAAAGTAGGTAACTTATTTTCAACATTTCCAAGTGTGGTGAAAGAGAAATGAAATTTGCCATACCATCCAAAATAAAGAATTTGGCTATTTAACCAACTTAAAAAATAAACAAGTTCATTCAAAATATGGCCATTTTTACTGTTTGGGTAAATGTGGCAGTAAAGGCAGGATGAGGTAGCAGTTCCTGAGTGCTAAGCGGACTCACCAAGTGGTACGACATGTTGGCGAAGACATCATATTAAGCACTTATTCACTCATATTTAATAGCCATCAGCCCTAAACTACAAAAGGGAACTAGGATGATATGTACTGCTTTACAACTGGCCAATGTGCCACTCTGGATGTAACATTTTGATTTCTTTCACGTTCCTTCAAGTTTTTTCATGGAACCTTTTTTATACAATACCAATTCAAAATTCATTGTCATGGTGAATTTTTCTAAACTTTTAAACATACATGTTTATACGGTACATAAAAAAAAGCAATATTCACACCTTAACTTTATTAACTTTCTAGGACTTTGATCATGTATGGAAATGTATATTTCTGCCTGGTGGTACATGATATCTTTGGTTTAAGCTTTAACTAATTATCACACTCACTTTGCCTTCCATGGGCCTGTAGTATGCAATCAGTGTAAAGATGACCATGCAAACTAAGTAGGAGATAACACTGATATAGAAAGAAACTGCACCAAATTTCCGCCATTTATCTCTCAATAGCTCATTGATGGGCTCCACTGCCAACATCTCATGACGGTTCTGCAATACATAAAAAAAAAAATGCATTATAATTATTTTTTTTATATGTATACATTTCTTTGTAGGTATGCTTTTTGTGTACTTTATTAAGTAGTAATATATATATCATAAATATATACGGAAGTGACTGGCACGATGGAATTCTGGGACAAACATTGCTAAAGCAATTTATACTCACTTCATACATTTGTCTCACTTCATACCTAGTGCCTCCCATCCACACTACTGTTACCACAACTTCGATCCCTCTGACCTCTTCAATCTCTTATGTGTCTTATGACCCCATTCCCTCTAGATTGTAAGCTTGCGTGCAGGGTTCCTCTCCTCATGTACCAGTCTGTTCTAGTTTCTCTAACTTAGTATGTAGTTACCTTCTAAGCTCTGTACCTTATGCTACGTATATTGTTGTCGCTATATAAATAAATGTTAATGTAATGTTAAAGTGGTACTAAACTATTTTTCCCACTTGTGCTAGAAGCACAGTATGAGGATAAACTGGCATGTACGTTTTAATATGTATGCCAGATGATCCTCAAACCGTGCGTGTATCTGTAAAGATGCTCATTGGGTTTATTTCAAGAATGTGGATACTATTTTTAACCCTTGATTACGCTAAGGAAGTAAGAGTTAAAAAATAAAATTTTGTTTAGTTGTCCTTTAATATATGCTATATGTTTCCAGTAATTTTACAGTTTAATGCTGGACCCTTGTGAGAAATCTTTGATTTATTGTATACCGGGGTCTGATCAAATGGAAAAATCTGTGTACTGTGTGTTGTCCTTAAATTGCCAAGGATTCAATCCCAGGTTTGAGATCTCGTGGTTTGAGTTTTGTGGTTCAGCTACTGTTCTCACAACTGCTAAGTATTTTTTTGATTTAACTTTGGTTTGTGTTATACACACACACACACACACACACACACACACGTGTAAACTACTTTGTTAGCTTTTTCCAACAGCTTTAGGTTTGACCTACAGGTATATTATACATAATCCTTTTCAAACTGATAGAATTACAAGGTTTTTAAAATGTTATTACATTTACCACATGAGACAATTCAAAACAACCCCAGAGGTCCGTTTATCAACACCCATTCACGTTATTTGTTTGTTTAATTAATTTCTCCGTCTTTCCCTCTTAACCTCTTGGTTTCCCTAGCTAATAAACTGTATCCTACCTCAACTTTACTGTTGTAAGCTAGGATTTCAAGCACAGATATCTCTTCACCACACGTGTCTAATGAAGACAAGTCATAAAGTGAAGAGTATACTGGACCATATGCCCAATCCTTAAACTTCCGAGACAGATGACGTGCATCTTCATCCTTTATTTCAAGCCGGATGATGTGCTGGAATATCTGTAAACAAAGACATAAGATTAAAGGGTACAGATACAGGGCTGAGCAAGAGTTATCTATATCCAAAATACAGAACATGACAGCATTTGATTATTATTACAAACTAACCTTAATGACCGAAGCCATATTTACATAGGACTCAAAAATGTAAATGTGATTATTACCATTATTTTAAACTGTAGCACTGCTTGGATGTTTTATGTTACTATTTTTATTCCAATTAGGATAGGTTTCCAGTAGGGGGAAAACTTAACGGCAAAAACTCTAAAAAGTTAAAATGAGATTACTAGAAGGTCACACTGAAACCCTAATAAATCTGTTAAAATAGCATTTTGCTTATTTGTGATCATGAGGTACACTCCACTCTATGTCATCATACCAGTTTCCATATGCTTGTACTACTTAGTATATTCCTGAAAACATTAAATAAAACGATATTTAAAATAAATGAACCATTATTTCAAATTACTAATTAGTATGCAGACTAGAGCTGGATAACAGATATTAATCAGGCAAACTCATTTGTATCTTCATTTATGTAATATTCACTATAGACTAACAATACATATACTATACATATACAATTCCTGCAATCCTATGTCGAAGTAACAAGAGTAATCAGCCAGAGATATATCCAAGCCATTGGTAATCCAGACCACTATTATGACTCCCTCCCTTCAATACACTTATCTTGTGGAGAAGAAAAGCAAATATTTAAATGTGATAGGGAAGGGTGGTTCAGTGATCATTTACCGTTAATGAAAATGGAAACATAATATACTGTATGGTGATATCAACGTGAAATAAAATGATGAACACAAGACTAAAATCATGATTTCAAAATGTCATTATTCAGCCAAAAACAAACTATAACCGACAAGTGAAACAGATACACACGTGTTTACTGTATAATGATTGATTCAACCATTCTTTACATTATTCAGCC
The DNA here is from genome assembly GCA_036172795.1 of Pelodytes ibericus. Classification (NCBI taxonomy): domain Eukaryota; kingdom Metazoa; phylum Chordata; class Amphibia; order Anura; family Pelodytidae; genus Pelodytes; species Pelodytes ibericus. The sequence goes on from CM069860.1 coordinate 111,387,530, forward strand.
AGACTACTCCCTGGATTCCACAATTTTCCACCTACTCAAAGAAACTCCAGCCCCTGCCACACACACACATACCCCATTAAACAACACTACCATTTTTCCAATAATTCCCCACAAAATATATCATTATCACTTTGTCCTTTTACCTTTCATCTCTACCACCCTCAAAATTACGATGCAAGCCCTTAAAAGCAGGGGTCTAGCAACTGCAAGTCACAAACATGTCATAAAAAGTTTCAATGTATGTCCAAGTGCCTTGGAATTTTCAGATATTTTATTTTAAAAAATCATAACACCACTAACCTCCTGTTTTTAAACTTATTGTTTAGGGGTTTTTTCCCCCGCATTAGTGAAATTTTTCTTCCTCGAAAAACATGCACACCTATCATTTCTACATTTGCCATAATACTGAATGTAGGCCCAATCATGGTATGCAGCATTTTAGTGTTCTCCATTCTCCCACCAGGGGGTAATATTACACACCTTTTCTATGAAGCAACTAATTATGCTTAATACTGCTGTGGGAGTGCAATGAAACCTGTCAGACAGGCTTTGACAATAGGCAAAAACTACATTTAGCTTCTTGTACCCATTTTAAAAAAAAGTTCCGCGCCAACTGTTCCTTCAAGCAGGGTGTGGGAATTACAAAATATTATATTCGTATCAAGGTTAGCTTAGCTTGATATATATTTACTTGCTCAAGTGATCTGCATATTATAATTTGCCTATTCTGCACAGCAATCCTCATAGAAACTTACATATAGCATTCACCTCCTGGCTTCCACCTGGAAAATGGGAATTGTACATATCACGTGTGAGAGAGTTGAATAGGGTTGACTTCTGTGCTTCAAAAACAATATTGGCCATGCAGTTACCGTCAAGGTTTAAGATTGGCCTAAAGCTATACAGTTATTAGAGACATTTGTTGTCAGTAATAACTAGGTTCAGTACCGAATCCGCAGGATAACCTATTGACTCCAACCAATACAAGCCTATTATTAAGACACTCTGGTATCAGTCAATACCGTGCAAGTGGTCCCCTCGAAAAAATATCCAAAAGTCTCTTGGAAAAATTGTTTTTTGATTCATTAATCCACTAAAAGAAGTGCTCAGAAAATCTCTTGTGTATCCCTTTAAACGGTCAAAGATCTAAAAAATAAATCAATAAAAATGCAGCCAGCCAATCTCAAAGAGGCGGTCACGGACATGCTGAGAAATCATGTGTGACAGGTGTAATTTCTTGGTTTTTGTGTCAAGGTATCCACACAGCTTTAAAGAAAGCTTGTATTGATATGAAGAAATGTACTATATGCTTCAGACAAAAATAAGTACTATAATTAAAGAGATGGCAATTTTATGTATATATTTGATATGGGGAAAGTGAGCAAAAAAAATAATTTGGTGCAACAATGAAAATGTCACATAAAACAAACAAAAAAATATCAGGAAATTCTGTTTTCTATTTACCATTTCCTGAATTTGAATGGGAATGTTCCTATTTGTGGAGATAAACTCTCATGTTTTGTATATTTGCAGATTATCTGGCAACTGTGCATACATGAAACCAAAACACAGCACCACACATAAGCAAGCCACAGGGATTTAAGGCTACACAGGAGGCTTTTGCTGTGACGTCACAAAAAATGGTGCTTCTATAGCCACATTTGAATACAACATGATTTCATCAACAGACCCACATAATCTTTAAATATCAGATCACAAGCCTACTTTCAAATTATTGAACATGCCATACTAATAAATATTAATAGTATTATGAACGCATGAAAGTATGAAAAGTATAAAAAAGGAAATAAAAGATAACTGTACACATTTGAAACTCTGATAAGATTGTTAAGAAAAGCACCACCATGCAGGGTAGTGTATAGATAAAGAGAAATAAAGCATAAGTTTTAGAAACAGAAGGTTACAAATTAACTCTCCTTACCCCAATCTTGCCGAGCTTGGCTGCCATCATAAGCGGCGACATTCCATCATTGTTGAGAATGGCTTCCAGGCTACAGCCAGGATTCAGTTTGACACACTTTATAACCATAAGGTCATACATCTTGGTAACAAATTTGGTATTTTCCCTTGTGTTGTCTGCAATAGCAACCAAGGCATGCAATACAGTGTTGCCCCGCGTGTCCTTCCGCCGCAGGTCGGCTTTCTTGTGAGCGTTTTCTGTCAAGTAGTGCACAATGTCAGGCTGGTTGGTGCAAGCTGCTAGGGAGAGTGGGAGTTCACCTAAAATAGAAAAGATATTTACAATTTTTAAGTCTCATAAGTTAATGTGGTTCTAAATGAATGACATAAACCAATATATATTGTAGTGCTTACATTCTTGCAAATAGAAAATACACCAAATTCAATTTAACAAAATACTTCATAGTTTTCCTGACAATTTTAAGCATCAGAGAAGACCATATGTATTCTTTCGTTCCACACTAAGATCAAAGCATTTACAACAATGACAAACATGGTTTTATACTGAAATGTGTATCAGTAGAAAATGTCACAATCAATATCATTATCCTGTATTCCTTGTTTTGTGCTGTCCCTTTGGAATTAAAATGGAGACATATGGTACTCCATTTGTTTATTTTTTTTACTTTTTGGTGACTTTGCAAACTATAAATGTATTAATTAACATGCATTTATGTAATTAAGTAAATTGTTAACACAAACTAAATTATTGAAGTTCAAATGCAGAACCGCATATTATTTAATTTTCATAATTAAAAGTTTTTGAGAGAAAAAAAGGTGGAGGAACATTGGATTAGTAAAGGGGAAGGGGAATAGAAGTCTAAAATAGAGATGGTCTCTCCAAAAGAGGATAATTTGAAGGGGAGGATAGGCAAAGGAGGCAGAGAGTGATGGATGCCCAAATACCCCAAATGTTGGAATCACAACTTCATACATTACTGTGCTGATTTTCTGGGACACTGGAGGAGAGTTAATTCTGAGAACGAGAAGTTATATAGCCAGTGACAGACAGTGCAACTCAAGCCAATTTTTTTACCAGCCTGCTGATAATATACCAGCAAGGTGGAAACCCTACGCAGGACCGTCTGCTTACGCCAATACACTATGCCAGTAAAAAGGGAATACAGGAGTACACAGATAGACAAAAACCCTGCATGTATCTTAAGTTACAAAAAGGAAGGTATGGATTGGTGGGTGGGTATCAACTGATTAGGATTTTGAACAAGGGTCAAATTGGTACTAACACATTTGATCAATAGTTCTTGGCAAAATTACTGAATATATAATTTATTTTTAAATGATGCATTTCTATATAAATTTGAATGAGCATAAAGTCCAGGATTTACCAAAAGTCCTGTCTTTTAAATAGATACAGATGGACACATGCAATGTCAGAGCAAATAATCAATATTCGCTAATCTAGTCTTCCAGATGTTCTACCTGCTGCAGCACCTCAAATCTTATATAGTCCTTGGTATTGTCCTATGTCCAGGGCAAATTTAAGCTAGTTGCATGTATGTCTATATTTTGTCCTTATATATATTTTCCTAGCAATGTAAGCTAAACATACATATTTCAAACAAAAAAAATGCTTGTTCATTACTATTTCACACTGCACACAGGCTACAGCCAGGACATCACCTATCTGAATTTGATGGGACCAGACACTAAAAACTTAGACTTTTAGTAATTTGGATGTTGGTGATTAAATAATTGTTTCCAGCAATCAGATACGATTTTATTAGTTTTTCTTGAGAATTAGTCAAACAGACTTAATATATTTTAATTGTGCCTATAGTTAAAAAGGTGAAAAGAAAATTAATGGTAGTGTCCCTTTAAACTCTACCACCTCTGCAGGAAGACTATTAAATGCGTCCACCACGTTTCCAGTGAATTACTAACTTTTTTGCATTACATCGAAGCCTCTGACCTTCTAGTTTTATAACAGAGTAGAAACTGTGCTTATAAATAATTTACAGTCATACATAAATCCCCTTTTTCCTTGGAGATCAGTTGTGCTGCTACTAATACATTGTATCTACATAATCAGGAAATGTACTTTATTATTAGTGTGGACCAAGCGGTAATTAATAGACTGGAGTCAGGCTTCACAGAGAAAAGATCCTATTTATAGAAGGCGTAGTATTGTTTCTATGTAAGAGAGATTGTAAAACACAGCATGGAAGCATATACATAAATACATAAAACAAACTGCAGAATCATGACTTTAACAATATATTAAATTATACGTTTGTGAGATACAAACTACAAGAATGAGACTATAACTTAAAAACTATTTGTTTTACCCATATTTCTATGTGAGACTAACACATATACTTGTTCATGGAAGATTTGGGAAGAACCCCATTATTAAATACAACAACCTTTTTCTCCATTAGCATTATGCTTTATCAGGGGCTTACAAAGTGAAAAGTATGTGGGGGGGGGGGGAGGGGGGGGATAATGCAGCAGATTTTGTTAGGATGATTCTGGCTGCATAGTTAATAAAAGCTGAAAGATCAGCTATAGCAATACGGTTTTAATGAGCGGTTCCATGTACCATAGAGACGCGTTGGTTGGGGGCTGGCATTATTAATTTCATGAGGTAATACAACATAACAAAGAGGTAACTTTACCAGTAAAGGGTCCACACAAAAACAGCCAGTTGGATACAGAATAATGGATTGTAAATCCAGATTACCACAGAATAACACATACTATATAAGTACCATTTGAATGTTATAAAAATAAAAGCAAACATGTTTGAGAAAGACTGTATAAACAAGGGTCTGTCCCTTGAAATTCAAGCAAATTCACAGATATGTGACAGGAAAGCCCCATTTCTAGGATATCATTCCAATATTTCACTGGTAACCAGGTGAGGCCCTCTGGAGATAGGAAAGCCCTGGGGACAACATGCAGGTGTTTGAAATGACGCCTCAGTGTCATTAGCCAGGAATGTTTACATAATATTTGCCTGGCACAAATGGAGATGGCAATTTGTATATTTCTAGATTGAACATGCATGTATGTCACAAGTACTTATAACAATGGATAGGAGGTTACAAGATTTTTGCACTCTGTTTTTAGAAATAGGTGAAATTGTGTATACTTTTTTATAATACTTGCCATAACTTTAATCCGTCCCAAGAAAAAAAGTGTAGAAATGATAAAGAGACAGCTGCATTTGTATAGTTACTGTAAAGCAAGTGATAAATACTCATTAAGACTTCTCTTACCAACACTATAGAGGACTCACACTAGTTACTGTAGCACCGAGCTGTATAAAGTTAATATATGTGGAGTTTGCAGATGAAAAAAGAAGCTGGAAGGAAGTCCAGTATTTGGAGGTGGGTACACTTAATATGCTTGAAATGTGAGGAGGCTGGGCCAAAACAAACTTCTTGAGATTAAAGAATCTTAATGGGTACTTTGTAGAGAGCTAATATCAAAATTCTCAAAGAAAATCTAAGCTTTGAGATTTAAAGGTAATTTTGGGGGCAAAGTACTAAATATAATCTAATCAGCAGGGACAATCCATTGGTTTCCATAATGACAGGACCGCTTTTAGAACTGTGCCTGAAAAATGACCATAATACAATACTGTAATTGAGACCCGAAGACCGTGGAATGCATCCATGTATGCAATTACGTCAGCTTTGTGCAAAGGTTTTGAAACCTATTGTTGCCAAAGTGTGAATAAAAAGACTGTCAAGCAGGAGGAGGGGAAAAAAAGGAAAGAATACAGAGATTGGAGCCAGTAATGTGCATACCAAGATATAATCATTCAGTAATGGGATTTGTACTTTCTTGATCTCATTAAAACTTGATGAGTGTACATACATGGCTTGACAAAAACAGGAGGAAGTGGGAATGGTGGGAAAATGGTAAGATCTCCTCTTTGTGCCCAAACCTGCAGCTCCTAACATACAGGTACGTATGCAGGAGTCAATGTGCTAAATACAGACGGTTTAAACACCTCATTGGACCACAAAAGGATGCCCGCTCCCAAGCCATGAAAAAAAGGCAAGAAGGGGGGCAAGACCTCCAGTTAACATTACGACTCTTTATAGAACATGTGGAATGTTAATCACGTGGTAATTTAATGGATTGCCATCTTTAATTAAAATTATATTCATTAAACCTAAGCATAACAGTTGCCATGTAAATTGTAAATAAGCAGGGCAATTTTTAATGCCTGAGGAAAGGACTTAGCAACTTGATCTTGAACGCTTGAAATTTCTCAGTTAAGGGTATCATAATGTGTTTCCAGTATTTCTGCAGATAACGTGGTACTATCCTTTCACCTTAAGCCTAAAAGTTTCTGTTCCATCATACTTCACATCCCTCTCTCTGCCATCATCACCTTAGCCTAAAATCTGATTCTATGTCAATTACATTATTTATAGGTCTGGTTGAAATGAATGAATAGGCCTTAAGTTCCCTCATACAGGGCCCTCCCTGTCCTCTGATGCTGTCATGGTGACGGTATACACTATGTTTGTTCTAATCCAGGGAACTCCCTTCATTGCAGGACATTTTGGCAAAAATGATATTTATGTTCTGTGCACTCACTTCCTGAGCAGGAAACCCCACAAAACAGCACTGTGCATAGAAAGGAATATCTGGCCAGTGCAACATGGAAACTAACCGTGTAGGGCCATAAATATCTGTCCTGGAAACAAATCTGATACATGGTAGATCTACAGGTATACAGAAACCTGTGATCTGTGAGCCAAGCCAAAATTAGATGTTTAGTATTTAAAGCATTGCATGTAAACTTATGTTTATTACATGGTATAAGTTGGTCTAGTGTTAACGGAAGTGATAGTAAAGCATACTTGCCACTGTATTCTTACTTCATATCACAAACAGAGGTGCAGTGAGGGTTTGGCGAAACTAGCCCCCACCAGGGGCACAAGCGGAAGGGTTAAAAAAAACCTTACATGCCCAGCGGTGATGGTGTGCGAGATCTCCCCTACTAGTCCTCATTGTGCGGGTGGGGAGCAGACTACCTATCTATGTATGCTGCCCATACACACAGATATCCTCTTAGGCTACTCGCTCCCCACACATCAGAGAATCGGGGGTTATGTGACCTCCTGACACTCAGACTGCTCAGAAGCGCAACTGGTGCTGGGAGGGAAGTCCTGGGTGCAATCTGGGTGCTGAGGGTGTGAGAGGAGTCCTGGACCAATTCTTGGATGGAGCAAGGTCTGTGTGCACAATCTGGGTGCTTAGGCAAGCTCTGCGTGGGGAAAGGCCCGGGAGCTGGAGCAAGTCCTGGGTGGGGAAAGACCTGGGTGCAAGCTAGTGCAAGTCCTGTGAGCGCATCCTGGGTGCAAGTCCTGTGAGCGCAACCCGGGTGCAGCAGGGCAAGTCCTGTGAGCGCAACCCGGGTGCAGCAGGGCAAGTCCTGTGAGCGCAACCCGGGTGCAGCAGGGCAAGTCCTGTGAGCGCAACCCGGGTGCAGCAGGGCAAGTCCTGTGAGCGCAACCCGGGTGCAGCAGGGCAAGTCCTGTGAGCGCAACCCGGGTGCAGCAGGGCAAGTCCTGTGAGCGCAACCCGGGTGCAGCAGGGCAAGTCCTGTGAGCGCAACCCGGGTGCAGCAGGGCAAGTCCTGTGAGCGCAACCCGGGTGCAGCAGGGCAAGTGACAATAAGTGTGATGGAAAGGGGTGCGCCGGTATAGTGAGTAAATAAATTGTCCGCCTTAAAAGACCAGCAAATTAAGAGACTGCTGATCAGTGGTGGATGCTCCATATGTGCGCCGCACACCTCACACGGAGGACACGCGCTTGTATTTCTGGGGTTAGTGTGCTCCGAACAGAGAGCACACAAACCCCAGAAATACATACGAAAGACGATGCTGTGTTGAATACGGCAACAGAGTCACTCACTCTGTTGCCAAATTCAGCGCAGCGTCGTCTTTCGGATGTAACGACATCTCTCGGGTATTTCCGGGGGTTTGTGTGCTGGCTGTTCTCAGCACACAAACCCACGGAAATACACGAAAGACATCGTGCCTCCGACTGACAGACCGGAGCACGCCTGTCACTCAGGGGCACGATACGCCCCTGTTGCTGATGTCAGTATTTCCCAAGAAATATCAGTCAGTTAATATGTTAAACAGATGGTCCTAAAGGTAGCTAATGTACCTCCAAATATTGGAGAGACCAACCAATATTCGAACGAACCATTTCATTACCTTTGTAAGCTAAACTGCAACATAGATTGTATGGAACAAATCTGAAAATATTTGAACCAAATAGATACCCTGAAAATATATGATGCACACTATTTTGAAAACTAAATGCACTGTGAGTAAAAAGAGACAAGGTGAGGGGGAGGGGGGGGGGGGGGGAAGACACAAGGGGAGGGAGGGGGAGAGAGACAGAGACAAGGGGAGAGGAGGAGAGAGACAGACAAGGGGAGGAGGGGGGAGAGAGACAGAGACAAGGGGAGAGGGGGGAAGAGAGACAGAGACAAGGGGAGAGGGGGGAGAGAGACAGAGACAAGGGGAGGAGGGGGGAGAGAGACAGAGACAAGGGGAGGAGGGGGGAGAGAGACAGAGACAAGGGGAGGAGGGGGGAGACAGAGACAAGGGGAGGGGGGGGAGAGACAGAGACAAGGGGAGGGGGAGAGAGACAGAGACAAGGGGAGGGGGGGGAGAGACAGAGACAAGGGGAGGGGGAGAGAGACAGAGACAAGGGGAGGGGGGAGAGAGACAGAGACAAGGGGAGGGGGGAGAGAGACAGAGACAAGGGGAGGGGGGAGAGAGACAGAGACAAGGGGTGGGGGAGAGAGACAGAGACAAGGGGAGGGGGGAGAGAGACAGAGACAAGGGGTGGGGGAGAGAGACAAGGGGTGGGGGAGAGAGACAAGGGGTGGGGGAGAGAGACAAGGGGTGGGGGAGAGAGACAGAGACAAGGGGAGGGGGGAGAGAGACAAGGGGAGGGGGGGGGGAAGAGATTAGGTGAAAGAGAGAAAAGTTTGGGGGGAGGGAGAGACCGATGAGAGAGAGCGAGAGAGAGACCGATGAGAGAGACCGATGAGAGAGCGAGAGAGACAACACTGGGGTGGGGGGGGGGGGGGGAGAGGCAGCATTGGCACATAAAAGGAAAGAAAAACAAGAAATGCATTTGTTTAATATCATATTTTTTATTAAATATTAAAAAGCAATTTACATGTGAATATATACAAGTTGAACTTTTTTCCTATAGGGTAGTCTTATATTCAGGCTTTTAGTTTTTTCCTAAAGGAATATCCAAAGTTTGGGGGGGTCGTCTTATATTCAAGCAAATACGGTACATAGATAGATTCACACACAGATTATTGATTATATATTATTATAACTCTGCGGCCTTATGTTTCCAACCAATTTTTCCTCTTCTCTACAATTAGTGAAATATGCTGAGGTATTGCAAAGCCAGAACAATCCTGGATAAATTAATAAATACATAAAGCGCTGAATTTCTAAATAGGATTGGTTGACACCAAATGAAAGAGTGAATAAGTGACATGTGCATCAAAAGTTAAAAGATTTACATAACTTTTGGTATTTAATAGACCAGGGGTGTACAAGTTTTGTTTGCAGCGGGCCACTTCACCTGAAATTTATGTGTGCATGGGCCCCCTTAATTTTTCATTATGTCACTCTCTGTGTGCATAAGTGACTGTGTGTGTGTGTGTGTAAGTGACTGCGTGTGTGTGTGTAAGTGTCTGTGTGTGTGTGTGTAAGTGTCTGTGTGTGTGTGTGTGTAAGTGTCTGTGTGTGTGTGTGTGTAAGTGTCTGTGTGTGTGTGTGTGTGTAAGTGACTGTGTGTGTAAGTGACTGTGTGTGTGTGTAAGTGACTGTGTGTGTGTGTAAGTGACTGTGTGTGTGTGTAAGTGACTGTGTGTGTGTGTAAGTGACTGTGTGTGTGTGTAAGTGACTGTGTGTGTGTGTAAGTGACTGTGTGTGTGTGTGTAAGTGACTGTGTGTGTGTGTGTGTGTAAGTGACTGTGTGTGTAAGTGACTGTGTGTGTAAGTGACTGTGTGTGTGTAAGTGACTGTGTGTGTGTAAGTGACTGTGTGTGTGTAAGTGACTGTGTGTGTGTAAGTGACTGTGTGTGTGTAAGTGACTATGTGTGTGTAAGTGACTGTGTGTGTGTAAGTGACTGTGTGTGTGTAAGTGACTGTGTGTGCATACACACACACAGACAAATATACATACACACGTACGTAGTGTGAGCGTATCACAGACTGTACAGCAATACAGGCAGATACTCTATTCTCCTGTATTTGTCTTGCCAGATTTCATACTGCTTTCATAACTCATGGCCCTTGCAAAAATAGTCCATAGTCCTGTGAACTGTGACAGCTTGCATGGCATGTCATGGCGTATATTCCACTCTGACTCAATTAAAAATATCCGGAGATCAATATAAAAACTGAGAGGAAAAACCCAACTTTTATTATTGTCAAAAATATAAAATAGACGGAAACAAATGTAAATTGAGAAAGAGAAAAAATTGTTTGCATTATTCAGAAAGCAACATAAATATATTATATTGTATTACCTTTCTCTTAATACTATTGTTTTAGAATTCCCATTAAAGAGGGATATACATACCAAAGTAGAAGTATCCACCCTCATCCTTGGGTTGGAAAAAGCGACCTCTGGCTTCAGCATGAACATCAGCACCCTTCTCCACCAAGAGCTCTACATAATGTTTGCACCGTCTTTCAATTGCTATATGAAGAGCCGTTTGACCTGAGGAGGCAATGGGATTCAGAATCAACAACAGAATAAGGCACATAAGAGTATAATATGTGCAGTGTATAATTCCCTGCATTGATCTTATTTGCTAAAGTTAACGTGTAGTAAATACTTTTTACGTTACGGATATGAAATCCAGTGCAGCCAGTTCCCATTACAAACCTCGATAATAAACATCACGGAACGGAGAGTTGATAAATTCACGCAGATTACCAGTTTTCTCGGCAATATCGATCAACATTGGAATGGTGTCATTTTTCCCTCCACATAGGTTGAGAAGAGCTTTGGGCAAACATGTCTTCCCTGTTGATGGTTCTAGAGAAATAAATGCATATGTTTCAGTGTGGACATGAGACTGTATATCAGACATTGGACAAAATGTGACGTGGCAATGCACTAATCTAAATTTTCACTTTAGAACTCATTTGTCATCAACAAAATTTAAATTATAATAACCAGAACCTGGAGTCTGGGAAGTTTAAAAAAAAAAAATCCAGTTTCTGAATTGTGTCAAATCATGCTAAATTTCTTGGACATTGCTGTGGATTCATGGGTGTAAATAAGTGCCTGAAGTTAATATTCAGATCCTGACTTCACCAATATTAGAAAATCAAAAATCAAAAAGAATAAAAGGCGATAAAAAGCACACATTTAACTCTTTAAAACAATTCAAAAATACAACAAGCAGTCAAATCAGGAAAATGTCAAGTGCATGCTCTAGAATATTGGAGGTTTTGCATAAAGGTGGCTCTATGTAGAATGCAAATATTATATTTGTGCTACGTGCACCAGTCGCACACCTGTACGGACTGGTGGCCCTATTCATGTATAAAAATATTCAGGTGCTTATCAGTAGGGTTGCCACCTTTTCTGCAAAAAATACCAGCCCTGCTACTGCCTCCATAGACTTAACATTGGTCTCTAGCCAATTTTCTACCGGTGTTCTGACAAAAAACTGAAGCGAATTCTACTGCACAGGCACAGTAGAATTCACTCATCACGCACCACAGCGCATGCGCACAAAGTTACAGCTGATCATTCAGCTGTAACTTTGCCAGAACAGCGCATGTGCGAGGGAAACACACCACCTTACGCCCCTTTCGGATCAGCTGTGTTGACAGGTAAAGTAGAAGCGTATTACTTATTATTGTCACTTATTAGTATAGCAATCACTGTATAGTTGGTAAAACTCCTATCGGTGACATGCTATGCAAGTAAGTGGAAGTCAGACACAGGGGACAGAGGGGGGACACACGGGAGTCTGAGGAGGTGCTTACTGGGTGATCACAACTCCCATCAAGATGAGGCAGCCCCCATGTGTCCCCCTCTGTCCCCCATGTCTGACTTCCACTTACTAGCGTAGCATGTCACCGATAGGAGGTGAGGTGGTGTGTGTCCCTCACACATGCGCTGTTCTGGCAAAGTTACAGCTGATTGACAGCTGTAACTTTGTGCGCATGCGCAGTGATGCGCGATGAGCGAATTCTACTGTGCCTGTGCAGTAGAATTCGCTCAAGTTTTTTGTCAGAACACCGGCCAGGTGGCAACCCTACTTATCAGTGCCCGAAAACGTTTTTAGAACCTCCACCAAACACTGTTTGACTGAGTCACAATATCCCTCACTTGAAAGTGTCGGGATGTAAAAAATAAAAAAGGCACAATTAGTTTTTTTTTTTTAAGCCCAAACACTTTCATGTGCTGGAGTGTTTATACATCCCCAATGACTTCTAAGCACAGGAGTCAGTCTATGGACATACAGATGTGCTATTAAAACACAGAACAGATTTTTTTATGTGTATGATTCATACAACATTTTTATTAGATGGCAAAAGAAATATAAGTGATGGACCTTCAGTTACCAACCACACCTATAAGCCCACAAATACTTATAGGGCTGCCACATTTTCTTTACAAAAAAAAAAAAAAAACACCGGACATTCCATTGCTTACAGAGACTGCAAGCTAATTTCTTACCGACCTGCAGGTGGCTGGGGGGCAACTTTAGATACTTAGTTTATCCTCATCTGGCAAAGACTCAGGGTTGTTATTGGCACCTAACATATGGAATTTAGCATATTTGTTACTAATAATTAATTATTATGGTGGTGTGGCACAAGAAGTCTTTGTTACATCCAATGGGTCCACATATAAAGTGTATACAGAGATAAAAAGCAGTCAGTCACTGTTGACGTTATTTGAATAGAATCTGTTGCAGTGGCGAAAGCACATGGTCTGCTAACTTGTCGGACATGTGAAGATATGTATAATAACACTCTGCAGACTGAATATATAGTTGTTGATATGTTCTTTTCCCTAGTGTGACCATGGTTATAGGAGGTTGCTCATTCTTATTTTTATAGTGGACAGGAATGTATTCTGTTGTCGATCAATTAGTGTGCTATTGTATGTGTGAGCAATCTACAAATGTTTGTCTGTTTGTAATGGTATTCGAGTGTTTACACTGGAAAGAGATATAATTAACACTTTACATTTTTAATTCCTAGTCATACACTGTGTGTTAATCTTTGCCTGGTATGTACTTTAGAAGATTAAGATTCCTGCAAACTAAACTCTGTGGGATGCATTTGTGAAAGGCAGAACCAATTATTTAGGGTCTGCACCTAACCTCGAAATTCCTCATCTGTCAGTCGCTTCTTCTTTGCTAACAAGAAGGGTAGGAAGTCCTGCAACTCCACTGTGGACGCCTTAGACACAATGTCAAAGAGAATGTGTCTGTTGAACATTTTGATGACAGGTGGAGGGTCAGGGCTCGGAGTCTTGGAATTCGGATTCTCTTTCCTGAAAAAGAAACAAGCGTCAAAGAAAGGCTTTTAAGAAAAGATCAAATGGCCGCACAACTAAAAAAAAAAAAAAATAATCACACAGAGGATAAGAATTTCATTAAGCACGTTTTAGCACTGGTGGGAGATGAACATAAATGTAATTCTTTTGCTTTTTGTAATGAGAAAATCAAGTTGTGAATTTGGTCTGGAAACTGTAATTTTAAATCAATGCAGAGGGCAGCCCTGACCCAGTGATAAGGGTATGCACTAAAGTTTTCATTTCTTATTGTACAGCAGTGCAGAATATAGATGGAGACTGCTGAATAAGTGATTTCTTACTGAATTACAGTGCACTACAACAATTCAGTTAAAGTTGCCACCTTCTCTATACAAAAATACCAGCTATACTGTTGCCACAGATTTTACACTGGCCTCAAACCAATTTTTGTTGGTTCAACTGAATGAGTTGGAATTGTAATATTAGGGATGGAAAGTAATGGTACTTCCTCTGACATTAGACATTGAAATGGTGCTAAATACAAAGCCCTCCTCCTAAAGGATTTATTAGGTAAAAACACAGATACGTAATATATTTAATAGCGCACTGCTACCAATAACAGTGTTTTATATAGAATACAGTACAAATAATGTTGTTAATAGGCCCTCTTGTTATTACTGGATCATATGCTTTGTTTAAAAAAAAAAAAGTATACAATTTTCCTACAGACAGCAGAACCCACGTTTCCAGGTATGTAACCAAGCTTCTGTAAATACACATTGGTTTATTTGTAGATGAGGTGTGCATTTCCAAATAAAAACACTTTCACATGCTGGTAGAGGGTCAGATGTACAGAGGCGTTGCAGTGTTTTACAGAAGCACATTGGCGGTTATGTATAAATAGTGGCTCTGTTTTCAGTCTAATTCTAAGTCTAAACCCAGTTTTTGCTCTTGGGCCTGTATGGTATGTATAAACCTGGCAGAATGGGTTTTATACAGAAGAAAAAAAAAAACAGGGCAAAATTGTGACTATATTATAAAAATAAAGTGATCTAAAAAGCCTCAATTTTGGGACTATTCTTTGACAGAATTCTTACTCAATAACTAGATCACGTATTTTGGCAACAGGCGCACATCGGCTTTTTCTGGTGGAAATCATTTTATATATAGGGGCTGACAAGTATTATGACAGAAATATCTTTCTACAAAAACCCCCACAGTATGAAGCATCAGTACATGTAATTTTTAGAGAGTCAATTGCAATACTAACCAATATTACTTTAAAGTTTTTTTTAGTTTTTTTTATTGGTGCCAGAGATCAGACATTGCAAGCATCATTATTGTTCAGCCTTAATAGGTTTAGCTACAACACACATTAAACAATAAATGAGAGTACATAAAAAAAAATATTCCACAAAATACAGTAGCATAATCCCAGCTGGCTAACTCTGTTGGTTTGGAACGGTCCTCCGCAAAAATGGCGCACTGACGTTGTGGGACACAAGGGGCCAGACATCTGAAATGTTGAGAATGCTCGAACCGCATGATAGCAATCTCAAATTGGGATTGCCCTGCATAAAACAAGACATCCCATGATCCAATCTCCAAATTGGACCACCCCAATGAGTGATACACGGATAACTCTACCTTTCACGCCCTTGTGCCTCAATTCACTGTTCAGGCATGTATGCAGTAATACGTATACATTATATTCTGCCACATTAAAAAGCTGTGACTCAAATATACACAATTTGGGGACTATTACGAAAAAATTTTTTTTTTAAATTGCTGCAAAAATCACACATTAGAGCTGGATACATAGGCAAGTTGCAGAATATTTCCACCTCGACCATTAACCATTAATACTCAATTTACATGTTAAATTACCAATTTAAAAATAATGTAAGCCAAAGATGCGTATTTGAGAAAGATTAATTTTCCTTCCATAAAACATTACAAATGTATGTATTACAACTAATCATATCTAATAAAAAATAAAAATTAAAAAAAATTAAAAAAAAACAATTACATCTCAATTTTTAGCATTGCTTTTCTAAATGGAAATAGGGAATAAAAATAAATGTCACAGATCCTGTAATATTAATGTCATACACCAATGCATATGACAAAACAATTTAGGTATCAATGAATCTGTTTATCTGGCCTTATTCAGTAGCTTTGTAGCAGGAATCAAAAGCCTGATACTCTTTTACCTAGCAGTTATAGAAAGATCTCAAAGTACGGCCAAAAGTAGCCAAGAGGACACGTTGTACAAGTAGATCCCACACGTCCCTCAGGTTTGGTACTAAGAAAAGAGGATGTACAGAGACATATTCACAAGGTTTTATCTCTGACCACAATCCGAATACCAAAGGTTTCTTTTATAAATTATAAAACAAAAATATTTAATAATCTGTATCCCAGTGTAAAAGGACACAATGTACCATAACCATTGTATAATGTGATTTTCTACCATGTAATGCCCTCTGGATTGTAAACTTTTAGATTGCTCGTTTTCCATTATGTCATAGGCTGTGAGTGCTCACACAGCAACTTTAAGAACAAGCACCATGTAACTTGTGTCGAGTGTGAATGACTGCACATAGAGTCAATGTAACTGATAGACTACCTGCATATACTGCTTTCTAAAACATATTGACCATGTACTGCTATGGAGGCCATCACCAACCTGACCATTCCAGAAAAAGTCACATTCACCAGAATGTAGCTTCAGCCCCAAAACCAAAAATGATCTTCTGAAAACCACGGGTCTATTTATGTGACAATCCTTTTAATATGCCCTGGATGCTGCAAATAAATTAATCCTGAAACATAGATTTTGAAAATATATGAAATAATAGCTATAATAATACAATATATTTTTAGCATCAAAAATTGTAATATGTAGCATTACTTTATTTTACAATCTTGTTTTCAGTGTTTTTATTTTGTTAATGTTTCAATGCCCCAGTCTTTGACTGGCAATGATGGGGTTAGTACTAGTTCAGGTTCATTAGGAGCAGATTGAACTCCCACAGAGTGCAATTTGATATTCAAATGATATAGATCTATTCTTGTGTCATAAGAAAACTTACCAAACCAGTTTCTCCCATTTAATGTAAAAAGATAATAAAATGTGCCCTAAGCCAATAACGCATGTGAAAGAAAAATTAAAAGTACATTACAGTAGTGTTGCCTTGACATACATGTTTAAGATTCTTCCCTACTATGGAATATAATAATATGAACTATACATTCTCAGAATGCCTCCCAAATGTCGCTACTTTGGGACCCAGATCTGTTTGTACCTCTTTCTCTCCCTATTGGCTCTTAATAATAATCTTGAGATGTGTTTATAAATTAGTGGGTATCAATAAAAAAATGTGTTCATGTTCTAATTAACTTTACAGATTATATGAGACTGAATATTCCTCGGTCAGCACAGAAGACATCCATCCTGCTGCCATGTGCCTGTATGAATCAGAAACCAAATTAGGGCAATGTGAGGATTGGGGAACAGACAGACACCATACTATCCCACAAACAACCAGGAATCAAACCTGCGTGGCCATTGAGAAGTTAAGGGAGGGGCTAAATATGTGGCTGGGGAAAAAGGAGAAATGGTCCTATAATGAAGGAAGAATTTTTTGTGAAACTACCCATGGACAAGCAGGTATCAAGCTTGCTTTACTCAAATGGTAGTTAAGTCAGGGGAAAAGGTCTTGTGATGGTGATGGGCAAGAAGGAACAATGCCAGGAAGGGAGAGAGCATTCATGAACTAGAAAAGCTACCATTTTTTGGGGAAATTGTGTGAAGTGTTCTTGCCTCCACCAGTAGTCTACAACTGGAGTGGGCAGAGTAACTGGGTGGAGTGGCTTGAGTAACTGTTGAAAGGTTGAAGTGCGGTTGCCATCTTCAAATGGTCGTATTTTAAAAACTATAAATCCTACAGCGAAGAACTTTGCATTGTGAGAATCACAAGACCCAGACCGACATTTTGATGCATAGTATGTTTCTGAAATATTAAAAATGAAGGCACAGTCACAGTTTAGATATTGCCCTTCAAATTTGAGGTGGCTAGAGTGGAGTTTCAATGAATGTCAATGGATGAATGAGTTGCAAACAAATGGTCATATTGTGAAAACGATCAGGACTATGGCTTAGCCGTGGACATGTTTAGTGGCAGCAGGGATAGCTGAACGTTTTTAAGATTTGTGTAGGTGGGCTTGAAAATGAGGGAGTGGTGGTAGTTTAGAAATCATGCCCTGATTTTTCAGGTCCCACTCTAGCTTTTGTCAGCTCCCACTCTAGTTTTTAACATTCCGCCATTCATTCCTATGGGACCAATTTCTGCTATGCAAGAACACTTAATTAACATTTTGCAACCCCTGAAACATTTATGTGAAATAAGACACACATACACCATATTTGCCAACTCAGCTAAGCCAGTCAGCACCTTCCAGGCACACAAAGTGAGTGAAGCCTCAGCCAATCAGACAGTCTCAGTGCAGAGTGAGACTTTAGAAAACTCTCCTGATTGGTTGAGGTTCCACTTTATGCCAGTTATTCTCTCAGAATGCAGCAGAACTATTGGGGTTTCAGACTGTGCAGCATCCATCCCTCAGACCAGGATGAGGCCTTCTAGCAGCACTCAGGGAACAGGGGCCAGGGACCAACCGTAGCACCTGCACCTAGATCAAAATCATCCTCTAGTTGACCTGTTTGCAGAATGCCAACAGAGGATGACAGTTTGACATTTTATTTATTTAAAGGCAAAACTTACATTACTTTAAGGGTTTGTTCTGTATATTCATGGGAACTGTATTTGATATCAGTTGGGATGCGCTATCATTTGAGATTCGAAAATAATGACCATTACTCAGGGCACTCACATACACTAGTCACATTACATTTAGCATGCACACGGCACACATCAGTCACCTACACCACATACAGTGCCCACAGGGCACACAACAATCAACTACAACACATACAGTGGCCACACAACAGTCACCTACATCACATACTGTACCCACAAAGCATACATTACTCACCTACATCACATACAGTACCCACATGGCACCCATTCATCACCAATGCTGCATCTGCAAAAGTGCAAAGAAAACCCATAAATATCACACCCAGCCCTAGAAGAATTCCAACTGACTTTTGACCATTTTGCATTATATATATATATATATATATATATATATATATACACACATACATACACACACACACACACACACACACACACACATATATATATATATATACACACACACACACACACACACACACACACATACATACATATTATTTTACATACATGCGCACTTTATTATGGTTGGTTTGTCAAGCCGGTTCATCTCCTACACTAGTCAAAACTGAGTCAATGTGTCTCAACCTGACTCTCCCAGTGTGTTAGACTGTACTTGAGTTATGTGTGAACAAATCTGTTCTATACCATGAGCACAGCTCTCTGAAACATATATGGAATGTACTGAACCTCATCAGCAAAACTAAGATAATGTATGTTGGAGGAGCTATGGAATCTGGGTCCAAATGTTGATGAACAACGTGTATTGTGAAAAAATGTTTTCAAAACGATGGCAACTATTATATACACAATATTTTCATGCACAGCAAACACCATAGCACAAGAAATGAAGTCATTTTTACTCATTCACTAGATTTAGTCTTTGAACCCAACTAGCAGAAATCTTAACAGAAACAAGCTACGTGGAAAATGGATATAAATACACATACTTCCAATAGAAGTCTACACACTGAGGTGAGGTATGTTCCTTTTAAGCACCCAAGTAATTTGTTTTTCCTGAGGGAGGATCTGGTAGGTATGTGAGACGGAATTCTTTCTTTCACAAATGTTTGTTTAAAAAGGGTTTCCTTTAAAAGCTGCAGAGAATAATTTAAATAGTGGGAGCACAAATGAGTACAACTTATATAATACTTGTTTATATCTATAAACAATCATTTATAACAACGTATATAAATAAAAGTAATTTGGTGTCATTTCATTTAAGCTGTAAACATTTTTATTTTATATTTATTTTTTACAGATTAACCCCTACATGACTTTTTGAGAAAAAAAAAAAAAAAAGTAATTGTTCTGGAGAATGACCGTTTTAACATCTGCAGCATGTGTTTAGCTGTAATTTTCTTACTTTACTGTACACACACAAATTATATATTTTTTAGGATAAGAAGGGCTTTCTTTAGATACCGTTATTTTGATCATATATAAATTTTTATAGGCCCTTCTTATCCTGAAATAAAACACAAAAAAGTGGTAAATTGAAAAAACACTTTTTAAAACTTTTTTTTTCATTAGCTTTAACAGAGAAGTAAAACTTGAAAAATAGATAAAAACATTTGTCCTTAGTTTGGGAGTACCCAGTGGTGGTGGTGGTGGTGGTGGTGGTGGGGGGGGGGGTATGTAACTTATAAGGCAATAAGTACTGCATTGCAATTTGCAAACCATATTTCTTCCCAAAGGACCAAATGTGACATAGTAATCCTAACAAGGAATAATTATATATATATATATATATATATATATATATATATATATATATATTTTTTTTTTTTTACTAAAACAAAAAGTTTAAAAGAAAAAAAAAAAAGATTCTTGGGGTACTGAGGGTGCTGGTGGGACAAGAGCAGGCTGCCAATTCTTTAGGGACACACAAACATTGCTGGTGCAACTTGGTACTCAGGCACTCAGTCATGTCATTTACAGCTGGATTGCGTTATACCTGCATAATGTGTGTTTTCCCGGCATGTGCAGTGTACTAGATTTAAGATATAAAAAAAATATTTACTAATATGGCTGGAGAACATTTATATATGGTGGGAAAAAAAGGTTTACCCATTTGCAAACTTTCATATATACGTACATGCACATTTTTTATAGGTCTAAATTAAAAAAGCAATTAAAAAGCAATACTCCCCTGTGTTTGCTCTCCAGGGACTCCTCCAATCCCCCACTGTATGGTCAAAGGCAAGAGAGACAACAACACTAATAACCCACTTTCTTTGATCCAAAATACACCCCGGTCTGGATATCTTATATGAGCCAGGACAAACTAAGCCACCTGCGTTTTCCCCAATGAAACACGTAGGGCTTAGTGTTTCTCAATTCCTCCCATGATTTTAACATTATTTTTACTTGTGGACTAAGTTACCTGCACAAATTGATCTGGAAGTCATATATAAAGACCTGGCACAATGCTGGAGAGCATCAATGTGACCAAGCCTTCCGTCCCAAGATCTACAGAAGAGGAACAAGCTTCTGAAGGGATTTCATGATGAGTTGACCCTCACAAAACAAATGTTCATTTAACAAATACAGCTTGTCTCTTTTGCACATCTTCATTTGTAAATGCTATTTTTAATACATTTTTATTCTGTACTCTTTATATGCAGTATCAAAACCATGTACTTTCCTTCCTTTCGGTTTCATACAGATTGAGTATGCCTTATCCAGAAATCTGTTCACCAAAATGATCCATTAGTAGTGTTGAGCAAACCCGAACCGCACTGTTCGGGTTCATACCGAACTTTACGGTTTTTGGACCCTGGACACGGACATTTCACTGTATGTCCGTGTTGGAGTTCGGCGATTACATTGTATGTAATGCTATTGGCTTTCTATAAACCGAAATAGAGTCCCCATTCATTAGAAATTCTTATGAATGCGGACTCCATTTCCGTTTATAGAATAGCAATAGCATTACATGTATTCTATAAACCGAGAGTCTATAAACCGAATGTCGTTCGGTTTATAGACTTTCGGTTTATGAAATAAATGTAATGCCGAGATAGAGTCCCCATTCATAAGAATAGGTCAATTGACCTATTCGTATGAATGGGGACACTCACCCACATTTTACTTCATTTTTCCCTTTCCAGGACTTTTTTTTAGAGGCATTTTAGTGGCCAAAAGTTTGTGTCCCCATTGACTTCAATGGGGTTCGGGGTCAAGTTTGGGGTCCGCTCAACTCTATCCGTTAGCCAAACTTTTTGGGCGATTTTGCCACAAGTTGCAAATTCCACATACACCTATCAGAATGCAAGTGCACAAAACTGTATTCAGTGTCCAGTCCCCATTATAGCCTTTCCATGCATACTCAGATTCCCTCACGTCCACAAAGGGTAATACAATGGCACGTGTACCAGGGCGTATCGTGCCCCTGAGAACAGACGTCACACAAACCCCCGCAAATACACGAGTTAAAACCGAAAGGCGATATACGAAAATTCATATACTTTTAGTGCTTGTCGAATTGGCAACAGAGTGAGTGACTCTGTTGCCGAATTCGTAGCTAGCGTCACCTTTCAAATGTATTTTTGGGGGTTGTTCGCTCTCTGTTCAGAGCATACAAACCCCAGAAATACACAGCGCGGGTGCTCCGTGCTAGGTGTGCGGTGCACACCTTGCACATATGGAGTATCCGCCACGGACGTATACAGGCCTGATGCACCAACAGCATGTCCCCAACTTCTCAAATCACTTAAAAGTGATTTATTTGCTCTATACAGTTTCTACATTGATACTACCAGAATTCAGGAGTGCTGAGAGGCTTTAATGTATCTTATTGGTCAAAATTATCTGTTCTCCAAATTACTTCTAGCCCCAAGCATTTTGGATAAGGGATACTCAACCTGTATAAGATATCCAGATGTGGGGCTTATTTTGGAACAGAGAAAGTGACCTATTAGTGTTGGTGTGGTCTTTTTTGCCTTTGACTCTATATTCAGTGGCAATAGTGAGAACACAGGAAGCTAACTGCCTTCCTTTTCAGCAGTTTTCAGGCTCCCCTGTGATAAAGCATTGTTATTAGTTATTACTGTAGACCTCAGTAGAATTTAGCCATTTCAAGTGCTTGGAATACAGGAGGAATGGTTTCCACCCGCTATATGTGCGGTGATTTAAAATAAGGAGAATTTGTTTTGATGAACAGGGCAGTTACTACAGCAACAACAATACATTTATTACACTTTATATGGAGTTTTTATGGGTTTATTGTTCCTCTCTTTATACGTTAAACTATGCTTTTAAATGTATAACATTACACTGGTATTTATCCCTAGGAAATTACTGAAAATTAGAGGTCAGTATTACTGCTATATTGACAGTCTGTTAATACAATCAAGTCATAAATAAAACAGTGATTTCTAACCAGTTTTGAATATAGAGATGGAACAACTGATATTGCATTGCCATAACATGCATATGTATATACTTAAAATCAATAGAGCATAAGAAACATTTCTATACGAGTCATCTATTCTTTTAAAACCGTTCTGTGGTATAGATCGTTGTATGATATGGGAATTATGGGAAGTGGAGCATTCTAAGTATTGCATTAAAGATTCACAGTTATTGCAGGACAATATTAAGAAGTATATGCAATCAGTCCCTTGTTAACCCCTTCATTGGCAAGCTTTTCATGCTTTTCTTTGCATTAGTTGCAATTCTCCAAATAGTTTAATACCCCATGTTTAAATGTAGTTGGGATATGACCATATCACTTTAAAGCTTGTGTAGTACACAGACATTGTCCACAGAAATTGTATTTTCTCCCCTTTCATATTAACTATGTGTACACGTGGTGTTGGCAGTGAAGTGGTATCCTGCTCTTTACATTATAAAATGCTGATATCCAGTTAGACCAGAATATGATGTTTTTGCCACATTGTTCGGACATTGGCTAGATACGTTGTTAGGATACTGAACCTTACACATTCTAATACTCACATTTTTGTTTATTGTTTTGTGCGTCTTGCAATATATAGTGCTTGTGTAATGAACAGTTAAATATATCAGCATCAAGTATCACAGTCCTCCAAAAATCCTACAATACATAATATCCTGTGCAGTTTGTGTTAATTTCCTGCTGCTTTATAGAAATATAAACAAAATAACAAAGAGCAAGCAGTACAGATTGGGAAGTATAATGTATGGGAGGCACTCGTCATGCTACAAGAGAGCACAGCTGCAGAATTACTCTCAGAAAGGAGGTTAGAGTGATGGTTTTCAGGACTGACCAGAACAGATAGATATATCATTTATAGAGAAGACTAAGATACTCTTCATGGTACCACAAGAGATTGTGGTTGATGCAGACCCTGAAATACATTACAATTGCACTGCCTTTGCCTAGGCAGACAGGCATAGTAATGAAAAGTAACAGGCTACATTCAATCTGTGGTGGAAAATGTAACACACACAACTACAGTATGTATAACTTTTCTGTAAAATTATGTAATTTTGTGCTGCATGTGTGCTTTAAAAGAGGTTTTAGTCTCTGTGTAAATCTGTGTGCATTTATGCAATTGTGCATTGTTTTTTGGCTCGTCTGTTGGACCAAATCTGCTATCGGCTGACACTTAATAATTATTTTTTTTAACTAACAATATGGTTACTTATTAAACTGTTAGGATGGGAAACAGAACATTTAGTTAGCAATTTGAATTCTGCATATTCAGTATTTGAGTATAGGCACATTTACAATAAACTAATAAGGAATATATATATATATATATATATATATATATATATGATATACCAAACTACATATTGCTGGGAATGACTAAAAAAGACAAACTAATCCATTTTGGCGACCACACTGAACATGTTACATGTAGGTTCTTCCTGACTGTGCTAAGACATCTACATGACAGTTTTACAGATCCCATACAAAACTCCCAAACCAGTTATTATAGCACAAGTCGCTGCCTGTATGTGCACATCTACACAAAATGTATGTTTTACCACTTACTCAATAAGTATCTTTTTACGCCTGCGTCTGTTTTCTGTAGGGTGGTGGTACGTTCCATAGTCAAATAAAGAATCCATAGGTGCTTTCTTAGGTCCTGGTACAACGGAGGACTCATATATGGTAGACTCCAGGAGATCCATAGGGTTTGCAATTCCCTTCTTGAAAGCACCTTGAAATCTTATTTTAAGGTTCTGTTTACCATCCCCAGGAACATGTGGAGTTCGGGTGATCTCTGGTGTTGCCGTCCCTTCTTCATTCTCAAAAAGGTTGGCGAGGGAGGAAAGAGGGAAAGTGTCATTATGTGTTGATCCATCATCACCTTGGCTGTCATCAATGTCCAGAGATGCACTGTGTTTGGGGAGGTGAGAAGCGCTGGTCATATTTCACCTTAAGATTTCTGAAAACAAAGAAAAAAATATAATAACATAAGACATACAGATAGGATAATGTGCATCAGAAAGTATCTTATCTAGTGCTGCTCAAAACAAGGTCTCAGTGGTCAGAATCATTTCTCTGTGATACACAAAAGGTTAATTATAAAAATGATTCAACTCTGCCTGCATTTAAAAAAGGTACTCTCTGCCCCTTTTCCATCAACTTTAATCTTCTTTGAACTATACACTTGTGGCAATATTTGGACAGCACTGCTGAGTACCATCAATGTTATGAATGTGAATTAATTGGTGTCCAGACAAGGAGATGTCATGGTTTATTAGCTATGGGAGTTTTGCCACAAATGCCAGGGAGATAGAATATTCCTAAAGTACGGTATATACCTCTAAACCAATTATGCTAATTGAAAAACAAAGCAATACATAATCTAACGATAATAAAACCTGTATAAAGGTAAGGCCCACTTTAAATTACCCACCATTTAAAAAAAAAAAAAAAAAAGTATTCTGGAACCTAAACATGGTTTATATTTTGAAAGTAGATAGTAAAACCTGGCCATCATATACCAACTTCTTTCCTTAATTTATTCATTTTCATGCAATTCTGAAAAGACATGGATCAATTTTCGATTTTTATCTACACTCACAGTATAAACAATGTTAAAGTAATTCGGGACCTTTAAGCTACTTACTCCCATCATTATTATTTTAATGTAAGGCCCAAAAAAATGGATACCTTTCCCAAACATAGCTCCAAAATCACCCTTCTAGACTGGTTTGAACACTAATCTCCCTTCTGCCTTAGGTTAAGGTTTGCACAAACCATTTTATACATCTCATGGAATCACTTCATTTACTGCCATCTTCCCAACTATTTCCATTAGCATGTAATCTGCTTCCCCGCAATAACACAATCATTTATGTTTCTATGTCATACGACTGCTATAAACATCATTCCAAACCATCTTGGCTCAATTAACATCTAATATCCCTTTGTTTCTTAGTTACCTTGCACAGTTCGGATCTATTGCTTTATTATTATGAAAGAAGTTCTCTTCAGTCACCTCATCTATCAGATAACCAAGAATTTAACATGGCCACCATTAAATCCACTCTCAACCATGAGCACAATAACTGGACTCCAGAGATGTCGGTAGTAAATAGAGTTTATTGGGTAAATCTCCTCTAGCCAAAAAGTTAGAAGTTTAAATAATGTACATTTTTGTGGGGCTCTAAAGTTTTGTAAAAAAAAATCCGCCAGTTTTATTTCTGCTTTACTTTTCAAAGTTTCTGTACATTATAGGTTACACTACAAGCCACTCCCCAGACTCTTCCCAGATGTGGTTAGGATTCATGTCTCAGGGAATCATCAGAACAGACCTCCCTTTCATGCCCACTACAAACATGCCATTTTCTACCTACATTTAATGAGTCTTAAAAGAGACCCGTCTGTGAAGGCTAACTAAAGAGTACAATGTTTGTCAAGCTATTTATACACTTCTGTATGTGTTATTGCACAACACACCATTACAAAGCTCCACATACCGCTATGTGAAATACTTTACAGTAATCGGTGTATGCATTTTTTTGTGGGCTGCATCCTGTACTACGATTTATTATTTTACATTCTAGTTAGTAGATCATTGCTCTACCTCAATAGGAGACCCACAGGCTGCACCTTAAATGGACAGGATTATTTTTTTGTCAACCCATTACATTTTAAAATCACATTATTTAAAAAAAAAAAACAAACATACTGTACATAACATGCACAAAGCCTTTTAGAGTAAATAAAGGCAATCAATGACAGTATGCTGATATACTGACAAAAAAAACAAAACAGTAAAATTTACCCCTCCCCTGCTGGTTAGAAGAGAAGCGCAGGGAATAAGGGGAAAAGACTTAGCTCAGAGCAGCTCATGTCTCTGCCAATACTCTACCCAAGTTTTGTTGATTCACCTTACCTAGTCAGGAATTCCACATGATAATTTTTGGGGGAGTTGAGAAAGGACTGACTAAGGTCTCTTTCCATTTTAATCTGCAGCCGGATTTGTTCTTTTAACCTGCTCCCAAGCCAAAGTGGCTGCTTCTAGTTTCAGGCATCCACAGTTTTAAAAGCAACAAAACAATGGGATTTTAGGCCAGTCCATGTGTAATAGGCCAACCGTATCAAAAGCCCTAGGCCAAGTAGGACTAATTTCTTCACAACCCCACCAAACATGCAGGTATGTACCCGACTTCCTGCCACAACGCATAAAAGCGACCGCCGAGTACAATTTAAAATTTAGTTTTTGTAGCACTCTTTTACATATCACTCATGAAGATTTAGATTATTTTTATTTTTAGAAAAAAAATTACAATTGCAAATTTGTTGTGTTGCTTGACTTATTCAGTGTATCAAACATACGTTGCTGATTGAAGAGACACTTCCACCAACAACTGAAATTGTTTTATTTTACATTGTTGAGGTCATATAGGACAGATTGAGTTCAGATTTAGTTTTTGTTATGTGACTGCATTTAATAAAATATGTAACTAAACAAGTGTGACTGGGCGCTGCCCTTTTGTGAAATAGTGTTTTTGGGTGCCACCCCCTAGTGACTTTACAGCAAAAATTTCTCACTTAGGAGTTGGGGACATAGAATGCAGTCTGTAAGTCAGAATTCTGATCATAGACTTGTGTGATCAGGTTAATTTCCTCTCTTTGTGTTGGAAGGCAGGTAAAAAAAAAAAAATTGTACACCGCCACCTAGCCCTGCAGGCAGTGCTGTATTTACCGCGAGGCATCCTTTTGGGGGGCGGCAGCACTGAAAAAATAAAAAAAAAATGTTAAAAAAAGAAATCCGCCCCTTTAAAAAATAAATAAATAAAAAAAAAAAAAGACCGCACTTGCAGGCAGAGACGGAGGTGAGAGGGGATCAGAAGTTCCCCCCCCTTTTTTTAATCTCTGCCTGCCGGCAGGCTGCACAGGAGGCCAAACAGGCAGCACAGAAAAACCTCCATGCTCCCTGTTCGGCTTCCCGTGCAGTGTGACACGGAAGTGACCTGTCGGCACAACTGCCTGGGAGCCGAACAGGCAGCATGGAGGAGACCATGCTGCCTGCCACTAGCCACCAGGGAAATGTAAGTGCTAGGGAAATGGGGGGGGATTTGGGGAAATTGGTTGGGGCTTATTAAATGGCAAATAACACTGGCATATTATTGGGCAAATTAGCAGGGGCATATTAAATGGCAAATAACACTGGCATATTAAATGGCAAATAACCCTGGCATATTATTGGGCAAATTAGCAGGGGCATATTAAATGACAAATAACACTGGCATGTTATTGGGCAAATTGGCTGCGGGATATAAAATAGCAAATAACACTGGCATATTATTGGGCAAATAAGCAGCGGCATATTAAATGGCAAATAACACTGGCATATTGTTGGGCAAATTAGCTGGGGCATATTAAATGGCAAATAACACTGGCATATTAAATGGCAAATAACACTGGCATATTATTGGGCAAATTAGCAGGGGCATATTAAATGGCAAATAACACTGGCATATTAAATGGCAAATAACACTGGCATATTATTGAGCAAATTAGCAGGGGCATATTAAATGGCAAATAACACTGGCATATTATTGAGCAAATTAGCAGGGGCATATTAAATGGCAAATAACTGGCATATTGTTGGGCAAATTGTCAGGGGCATATTAAATGGCAAATAATACTGGCTTAATATTGGGCAAATTGGCTGGAGCATATTACCGGTAAATGGCAGAATAACACTGGCATATTGTTGGGCAAATTGGCTGGGGAATATTAATGGCAAATTATACTGGCATATATTGGGTAAATTGGCAGGGGCTGATTAAATGGCAAATACTGGCATATTATTGAGGAAATTGGCTGCAACTTATTAATGGCAAATAATACTTGCATATTATTGGGCAAATTGGCTGGGGCATATTAATGGCAAATGATACTGGCATTTTATTGGGCAAATTAGCTGGGGAATATTATGGGCAAATAATATTGGCAATGTGTTTGTAATGGGGTATAGAGGCATGTAAATGGGGTGATGGGGCATGTCCTTGGTGAGTAACGTGTGTTATGGGTCATGTCGTGGGTGTGCCCAAAATTTGTCTGCCTAGGGCAGCACAAAACCAAGATACACCACTGCCTGCAGGGGAGTATCTTATGACATCATCATGCAGGCTTTGGCCACATTTGTAAAGGGAGAATGGCTGGAAGATGTTGCATCATGGGAAATATTCACCAAATGGAGCCAGGAGATAAACACCTAATTTTATTTTTCCTTTTATTTGCAATTAATTCAATCATATAAAAAAAAACAGTGGCATATGACTTATATATGTGTTTGTTTTAAATGACCAGGTTATCTAGATACATCTTATGTAAGTGGTAGTGTCCCTTTAAGGTATTGTTTACAGCAAAGAAAAACTGTTAATGTCTATGTTAGGTATATTTGTCTCTTGCACTTACATTTGTAATGAATTCAACATCCATGAAGTTCCAATTGTATTCAGTTTGATACTACAAAAAAATATTCCACAATAGTCTAGGCTATGCTAAAAGTTAACCAGTATAATAACATGTTTTTATGGTAGTTTCCCAATACAGAGAAGTTGAAAGTCAGATTTTGCAGGTCTAAGCATGACACATCCATCTCAACATACCACATGGCCTATGGCAGGGCTCGACAAACCCCGGGCGCCAGGGCGACCAGGAAATCAGACCTGGCGCCCGGGTGCTGTTTGTCACAGGGAGCCCTTGCCGGCTGCCATCCGTTTTTCTTTTACTTTCTTTTTCAGCGCGAGGGGAGAAAGTCTGTGCGGATCACACAGACTGTAAGCTCCGCCCCCTCGCGCAACACGCTGTAGTGCCGATTGTCACGTGCCAACACGGCACAGGAACCGAAAGAAGATCGGGCTCCAGCATAAATGTCCCCCTCCCCTGCAATGAGGTAAGCAGCAGGGAGGGAGGACACTGTAAGAAATATTCTTTTGTTCTTTAAAAAAAAAAAAAGGTGTGTATGTGTGTATATAACTGGCTGTGTATGTGGTGTGTGTGTGAATGTAACTGACTGTGTATGTATGTGAATGTAACTGGCTGTGTATGTATGTGAATGTAACTGGCTGTGTATGTATGTGTGAATGTAACTGGCTGTGTATGTATGTGTGAATGTAACTGGCTGTGTATGTATGTGTGAATGTAACTGACTGTGTATGTATGTGAATGTAACTGGCTGTGTATGTATGTGAATGTAACTGGCTGTGTATGTATGTGTGAATGTAACTGGCTGTGTATGTATGTGTGAATGTAACTGACTGTATGTGGTGTGTGTGTGTGTGAATGTAACTGACTGTATGTGGTGTGTGTGAATGTAACTGACTGTATGTGGTGTGTGTGAATGTAACTGACTGTATGTGGTGTGTGTGTGTGAATGTAACTGACTGTATGTGGTGTGTGTGTGAATGTAACTGACTGTATGTGGTGTGTGTGTGTGTGTGAATGTAACTGACTGTATGTGGTGTGTGTGAATGTAACTGACTGTATGTGGTGTGTGTGAATGTAACTGACTGTATGTGGTGTGTGTGAATGTAACTGACTGTATGTGGTGTGTGTGTGTGAATGTAACTGACTGTATGTGGTGTGTGTGTGAATGTAACTGACTGTATGTGGTGTGTGTGTGTGTGTGAATGTAACTGACTGTATGTGGTGTGTGTGAATGTAACTGACTGTATGTGGTGTGTGTGTGAATGTAACTGACTGTATGTGGTGTGTGTGAATGTAACTGGCTGTGTATGTGGTGTGTGGGAATGTAACTGGCTGTGTATGTGGTGTGTGGGAATGTAACTGGCTGTGTATGTGGTGTGTGTGAATGTAACTGGCTGTGTGTGTGGTGTGTGTGAATGTAACTGGCTGTGTGTGTGGTGTGTGGGAATGTAACTGGCTGTGTGTGTGGTGTGTGTGAATGTAACTGGCTGTGTGTGTGGTGTGTGTGAATGTAACTGGCTGTGTGTGTGGTGTGTGTGAATGTAACTGGCTGTGTGTGTGGTGTGTGTGTATGTAACTGGCTGTGTGTGTGGTGTGTGTGTATGTAACTGGCTGTGTGTGTGGTGTGTGTGTATGTAACTGGCTGTGTATGTGGTGTGTGTGTATGTATGTATGTATGTGTGAATGTAACTGGCTGTGTATGTGAGGTGGGTGTATGCCACTGTGTCCGTGCGATTTTGTGATGTGCCGTTGTCTGGCTCCTAAATTTTTTGGCTGGCTCCTAAAACTAAATTAAATTTGTCAAGCCCTGGCCTATGGAGTACACGAGATTATAAAAAGGAACCAAAACGTAAAAAAAGGAAATAGTCACAGATCAAAACACACTGTATATTGGATTAAGCCAAGTTTCTGAGTTTGCTCATCAAACAGTAAAGTTTTGCAAATCTGGTTATCCAATCACTACCATAGCCATATGCTGAAGGGGCGTGGGGGGGGGGGGGGGGGTCAATAAAAGGCACTTGCACTCTACCCCTCTGAAAAATACAGCAATGGATGTGCTTAGTAAGGAAATGATCACTACACTTCATGTCTAACCTAGTTTCTTAGCATGTGTGGCCATCCCCAGCATCTAAAGTGAAATGTGGTATGGACTTGTGCCAATGAAGGAAAGAAGAAAAAGGGATACAGAAACAGATAAAGAGAAAAATAAAAGGGTAAAGAAGTTGCAATAACCACCAATAAGTTATTCCCACGACTAAGATAAAAGGCAATAATGGTATACGCGCTTGAAGGAAGGAAAATAAAAATATAAAAAGGCAGGTAGGGATATGGTATACAATATTTAATCAAATATTCAATATACACAGTAAATTAATAAAATACATAAAAACCAAGTCTGCCACGTATGGAATTGATGAATCCCTAAATATGGCACAGGAGGTCTGACTCCGAATACATGATGATGCACACCAGTGACATTACACAACAGCCCTGTCCCCCATTTTTCGTTAAAAAAATGTTTAAAAAAATAAATAAAATAAATAATATTAAAAAAATAAAAAATAATCTTAAAGAAGCTGTTCTTGCACAAGATCAGTGCAAGAAGTTCATCTGCACCTCTCCTAGATCAGGAATTTGTTAAAGATATATTTGTCCATTCTCAGAAGCAGTGGTTTAATCTTGTCGTATGACTAAGCATGATGGGCAATGTAGTCAGATGCAGTTTAAACTGTTTTGCACACAGCCTATCTTTGCCTCCTCCCTTTCTAAAATTCACACACACACACATTCCTTGATATGGCACATTGCTTTAACCCTACAAAAACAGAAATAAAGCTAGTTGTCATAGAATGTATATGCTAAACCATTGACAGTGATAGCTGACCGACCTTGGCATTGCAGATGTTTGGGAATTGCATATCCCATGATGCTTGGTTATAAAGCGTACTGAACCCCATGGATATATGAAGTTCCCAAATGTTAAACCTTCATTAAATAATCTGGGTCAAATAAAAGTTGATGCCAACATTCCCTCTACGTGAAACATGTGGATGCCAGCAGCAGAATAGTTAACCACTAGTAGAAATGAAAAACCTAGAATGAGGATTGATGTGGGATCATTTTATTTTGGTTTACAGATTCCACCCCTCTGTGATGATATGGTGTGTTGAAACCAGTCCTACATTGCACTGGAAGGCAGTCATTACTGGAGTGAAGTAACTAAAGTGGTATCCCTAATTATTGTACAAAATTCCCCCATGACCTCAAGTTTGCTACAGTAGTGGTAAAAGGGAGCAGAAGATTTTAAAAATAGCAAAACAGTGCTTTTCATTTTGTCAACAGGTATTTGATAATGACTGGTATCTTATGAGACTTCACAGTAGAAACCATACCTTAAAGGACAACTGTGGGCAAAATAATAAAAATAAAGTGTAAGCAGTTTAAATAGAAATATCTTAATGAAAGTATACAAATAAACCTTACCTTATTAAGCCCTCTTTGCTTGTATAACATTTACCAGACCTCAAGGTGATGTCATAATCAGACATTTTTTTAAAATATGTTTAACAAAATAAAACATGATATAAGATGGTAAATATTATAGATGTAGATAGAGCAGATCATGTTAACCTAATAAAAGACCACCAAATGGCACAGGTGAAGGTGACATGCCTTTTCAGGCATTGAAGTAGGGGATCAGAGCACAGCCGATAAATGGGAGTAGCAACTAGCAAGGGTCAGTAAGTTCCGTTTTATCGTACAAGATAAGTACATTCTTCTGCTTCTCAGTGAGGTAGAAGTTTAGGCAATGCACTCTACTGTAGCAAATAGAGCAAGAGGGTCAGTGCCGTGCACTGTATATGGCCACTGGTCTTAGAGATCAGGAGCGAGTCATGCCAAGTCACCTCAGAGCTATTAGTGTCCAAGGCATCTGTACTGCCACAATAAACATGAGCAAAAATGAATCAGGGTGTCCAGTGTCTTCAGTGAGTGCTGCTAAAGTTAGCAGGGGTGATGTCCCTGAGGCCGAAGAATTGTGCTGCTCTACTGTGCAGGACTCTGGTGTGGTGGAGCCAAAGACCAATACTAGCGTTCTTGCACTGCCAACTTATCCCTGTCAATGATGCCAACCTCAGTGATCGTCAAAAACAGTCAGATTTCAAAAGGATGATTGTAGATAAAGATGCCTTAGTCAGGAGCGCAATAAAAAGCATCTGACATCATTGGCTTTGCCCCTGGAAGTCCCACAGCAGACACATTTAAAATATATTTCTTTTGTTTTAAGCATTTGCATGCAATTTTGCCAAAACAATGCAAAGATTTTTTAAATTATCTACACTCACATTATAAAGCAATAAGAATAACGAAATGCACTAAATATCATCACTAATAATTGTCAGAAAACACACTGGTGGTTTAGCTTCACTTTAAGTACTGGAGACCGTATCTCCAGAAGGATATTGATACTTTGGAGAAAGTTCAGAGAAGGGCAACTAAACTGGTTCATGGGTTGAAGGATAAAACTTACCAGGAAAGGTTAAAGCATCTTAACATGTATAGCTCGGAGGAAAGACGTAACAGGGGGGATATGATAGAAACATTTAAATACATAAAGAGAATCAACACAGTAAAGGAAGAGAGTATATTTAAAAGAAGAAAAACTACCATAACTAGAGGACATAGTCTTAAATTAGAGGGGCAACGATTTAAAAGTAATATCAGGAAGTATTACTTTACTGAGAGGGTAGTGGATGTATGGAATAGCCTGCCAGCAGAAGTGGTAGAGGTAAACACAGTCAAGGATTTTAAGCATGCGTGGGATAGACACAAGGCTATCCTAGCTATAAGACCGGAACGGGGGACTAATAAAAGTACTCAAAAAAAAATTGGGCAGACTAGATGGACCGAATGGTTCTTATCTGCCGACATTCTATGTTTCTATGTTTCTAATACATCTTTGTTGTGACCTTTTTTTAAAAAGCACTAAATAGTTTGTATGATCTAAAGAAGCAAAAGTTTCAAAAAAAAAAAAAAAAAAAGTATAAAATTTTCCTTTCTCAGGAGTGAACTGGACACATATCTTTATAGATAACATCCGGGTTTACCTTCATCTCTGCCACTCAGGTGACAATCACATCTGTAGACAACCAGAGCAGATGACAGCCACCTGCACCTGACTGAGGTCTGCTAACTTACATATTGATTTAATGTATAAACATATCCTAACAAAATTAAATAAAAATAAGTGTCTGGCTCTTTAAAACCCAAAACATGATAACTTCTGATGACATCATTGTAACAAAGCATTTAACTCTTTGAAGTTTTAGAGAAAAAAAAAAACAATGCCCAATAGGCTATTCTGGCAGGGACAGGGTTAAGCAATACTCTTTATTTCCCGTTTAAAAGCGGTGGATTAAGACATGACTACAGTACCTGTTGAGACTTGTAGAGTCTTTCGAGAACCAAGCAAGAGCTCCAGGAAATGTTACGGTTATTGGATCATGCTTATTTAAAAACATCATGACATATGGAGGACCTCAAAGATGATTATTGCTGGAGTGTAAATATGGACCAATAACATTCTATATTCTCTGTAACACCAAATTTCTATGAGAATTTCAAGTAAGCAAAATTCAGTTCAATTCCTGTCACTTTCGTTAAGAAACATACTCTACAAAACAAGCTATTCATGTACCACTGAAATGCACCAAACTGAAAGGAATTGAATAGACTGGTTACCATATTTCCGAATTACCAGACAAGCAGCCCTGCCATTTTAACAGATGAATATGTTTTGTATAAACATTAGTAGTGGAAAAATGCATTGGTTTGTAATGTTATGACGCATACATGTTTATTTATATAACCAACTGGGTAGTCAATCGTAAAAGTTCTCATACTTTGTCACACACGGATATTAAATGTTATAGTACTGACAAATTGTGTCCTAAACCATAATGTTTGTTTGTTATTTAGTTAAGGAGATTAATCTTTTTTACCATGATTTATATTACAATCTTATATTAATTGTATAGATGTGAAATATGCAACAATCCTAAAAGGGCTCACAAATGTTTCCTCAAGAAATCTCAATGGGTCTTTGGAGTTTCGTGCGTGGAACACAATACTACTATACAAAATAAGGGCTAATTTTGCAGTGAAGGGAATTTAAAACTTTAGGCCAATGTAGCGGAGATGGAAAATCCCCAATGCAGCTCAATGGGAGAAATTTCCCAACTAAGCTACTTTGGCTTTAAGTTTGAAATGCCTGTCTAAATTCCCTGCTATTCTCTCTATTGGGTAGACCCTAAAGAATAGCCGCTTTTACAATGCCAGAGGATATAACACAATGTATATTTGTATCCTGGACATCAAGAATGGAGTTAAAAACAAGTTGCAGTTTAAATTAAAGTAAGTTAGAAATGGACATGTCCATTAGTATAAATATTTAATTTAACAATGTGCTGTTAAACGGATGATACCTCGTTAGAGACAGAGTACTTTGAAAAGCAGTTGAATGGAGAAAATGTAGATGAGGAGATGTAGCAGTGAAAAGGAGACAGCAAGGGTAGACAACCTGCAGACCCTTGACAAGATAAATAATCACAAGGCTCCATAAGTGGATGGCATATCTGAAAAGCATGATGAAGGCAGTGCAAAAAATAAAAAATAGGAGATATTTCCCAACCCAGCCAATAATTCCTTTTTTTTAATAGTTCACTTGTCAGTTCAGTTTTAGTAAAACACATTCCCAAGTCATCAAACGGGTAGCAAATTTATAGATGAAGAATGTAGCTTCTGTAGGTATGCAGTTTGGGTTCCAGGTAGTGAAAGGACGAGAAACTCATAGGATAGGATGGTAAAATTGGCCAGAAGAGAGCAAGAGGTATGAGTCGTCAACATATTGCCGTAACTAGAAGTCAAATATGTTCCATGTAATCTTCCTTGTTTACTCTTCTGATGGTTAATTCATTA
The DNA here is from genome assembly GCA_036172795.1 of Pelodytes ibericus. Classification (NCBI taxonomy): domain Eukaryota; kingdom Metazoa; phylum Chordata; class Amphibia; order Anura; family Pelodytidae; genus Pelodytes; species Pelodytes ibericus. The sequence continues at coordinate 111,423,737 of CM069860.1, forward strand.
GATCAGGGCTCGACAAACCCCGGGCGCCAGGTCGCCATGGCGACCTGGAAATGGAGCCTGGCGCCCGGGTGCCGTTGCCCTAATGTTCCCCTTGCCGCTGCCATCCGTCTTTTGAGGCGCGAGGGGACAGACAGCAAGCTCCGCCCCCTCGCGCAACACGTGTGTTAGTGTTCAGCCGAAAGAGCCATGAGGATCGGCTGCGGCATGAATGTTCCCCCTCCCCAGCAATGAGGTAAGGCAGCAGGGAGGGGAAACATTCGTGCCGCAGCCGATCTTCATGGCTCTTTCGGCTAAGTGCTGGGTTGTCAACCCAGCACTCAGAAGTTAAGAAGGGAAAAAAAAAAAACTTGTGTATGTTTGAGTTGTATATGTGAAGTGGGGGGGAGGGATGTATATGTGAAGGGGGGTATATATGTGAAGTGTGGGGGGGAGGTGTATATGTGAAGGGGAGGTATATATGTGTGAAGTGTGGGGGCAGGTGTATATGTGAAGGGGGGGAGGGATGTATATGTGAAGGGGGGTATATATGTGTGAAGTGTGGGGGGAGGTGTATATGTGAAGGGGGGTATATATGTGTGAAGTGTGGGGGGAGGTGTATATGTGAAGGGGGGGTATATGTGTGAAGTGTGGGGGGAGGTGTATATGTGAAGGGGGGGGTATATATGTGAGGTGTGGGGGGAGGTGTATATGTGAAGTGTGTGTGTGTATATGTGACGTGTGTTGGTGTGTGGGGTTTGTATATGTGACGTGGGTTGGTGTGTGTGGGCTGTATATGTGACGTGGGTTGGTGTGTGTGGGGTGTATATGTGACGTGGGTTGGTGTGTGTGGGGTGTATATGTGACGTGGGTTGGTGTGTGTGGGGTGTATATGTGACGTGGGTTGGTGTGTGTGGGGTGTATATGTGACGTGGGTTGGTGTGTGTGTTTATGAATTGCGTGTATGTTTGCGTGATTGTCTGGCTCCTAAAAATTTTTGCTGGCTAATAAGAATAAAATAAATTTGTCAAGCCCTGCATTAGATGGCAGAATTTAAAATATTAACTCCCAGATCCTGAGGGTGCAAAGTTGACATCTGACACAAGAAACTGTAATAATTTTATATAATTCACAAACATTAATTTTCTAATTTCTAAAATATTTAGAATCTTGGGTCAGAGATATCTGGAGCAAAAAGGGTTCTCAATAACGTACAATGTTTGTATTCTCTCATTAAAGAATTTCGATAAAAACTAAAAAAATAAATAAATCTATAGTATCATAAATATTGTTTATACAATGTAGAAAATATATATAAAAAATTATCTATACATTGGGGTGCGTCTTGCCTGTCAACCAAGATGGTTGCATAATTGTGCCGCTCGGCAATCTAATATTGAGCATATAACGCTACACAGCCACGATGGGTAAAAACAAAACGTCTCACACAGACCACGGGGGGTCCAGCACAGAGGACTCCATCTTCGTCCTTGCGGGACTTTTTCGGTACCCTGGCGGCGCTTTCCTCACAGACTGACCCGGAGTGTAGGCCGCAAATGCTGACATGTTCGCAAGCGGGTAGTGACCCACCCTCTCCAGAGACGAGACAAGATAATCCGCTACCCAACCAGTCGCAACAGGACAATTTACAGTTCATACCAACAAAGGAGGACTTCTCCAACTTCATACTTACGCAGGGCAGTCAAAGAAGAGGTCCGCTCGGTAGTACAAGAAGAATTGTCGGGACTTAAACACACAGTCTCTGGCCTTGAAACTGACCTCAAGACACTGGAGTCGGACATCACGCACCTCAAACATACTCCAAGGAGGTCGAAACGGTCCACCGGACCTCCTCGGCAGAGGTTGCTGACCTTATAATAGCCATAGAATTCAGGACAACTGTGGAAGCCGCCAGAACATCCAAATCCGAGGCCTAGCCTAATTGGATAATGCTGATGAACTTGGACTGACTTTACAAAATCCTGGAATGACAAACTGACTCACGGGTCCAACTGGACCAAGCACATCGAGCCCTCAGACCCCGAGGCCCACTGGATGCACCACCAAGGGAAGTAATTTGCTGTTTTCACAATTATGTTCTAAAAGAGAATATTATGCGAAAGGCACGAAGCCACAATATGTGGGAGTTTTAAGGCCAGCAAATCACTCTCTTTGAGGATCTTTCCCGAGTCACCCTGGGCAAATGGAGGTGGAGATCACGGACATCCTTCCCTCAAGAACGGCACCAGCCCTATAGATGGTACTTTCCTTTTGTTCTAATCATCCGAAGCGGACACCGACACGCACATGGTATGCCCGCGAGATGTCCCTCCACTCCTGACTGCACTGGGCCTCCCTATAGAGGACATACCTGACTGGTCGAATTTTACACCAAGCGGTCAAACCGGTCAAGGCCCCAGCCTCAACGCCTGAGAGGAAGCGTCAGGCAGCGTCCACAACTCCTAACCCGGCCACCGTCCACAACACCTAACCCGGCCACCTATTCAGCACCCGGCTGACACCGAGGATCTTACAAAAAGCACCAAGACATACTTACTCCACACTTTGTTAAAACCCTGAATGCGTGTCTAAAGGGAGAAACTTGCACGAACACAGTACCCTGGCACACATTCATGCAATTCCCAAGCCGGGCAAAGGTCCCGGCCAATGTCAGAATTTTCGGCCTATATCACTGCTTAATGCGGATCTGAAACTATTCTCTAAGGTCCTGGCATCCCACATACAACCTTTTATGCCCACCTGAACCACCCAGACCAAACAGGTTTCATTTTAGGAAAGGAGACTAAAGACAACACAACTAAATTACCAAAAACATCATTCACCAAACAAAGGGAAGGATGGAACTTGTTCTTCCTGTCTACAGATGCAGAAAAAGCATTTGATAGGGTGGACTGGGATTTCATGCGAGCGACCCTTTGACACTTCAGATTTGGCCCCCCACTTACGATAATGGATAGATGCATTGTATCATAGTCCTGAGAGTGGCGAGAGTGATGGTCAGTGATATATTGGGGACGAGAGAGGGCTGTCCCCTATGGCCCATCCTTTTTTCCCTTACCTTGCAACCCTTCCTGCAGGCAATTAGTTCCTCGATTTCAGGGACTATGCCAACGACCTTCTTTTCATAGACTCCCAACCAACCATTTTACTCACCAATATCTTAGCAGAATTTTAAGTGCACAGATCCCTTTCAAATCTGTTAATCAACACCCACTCCCACTGTCCTCTCCTCCCTTATTGATAACGCAACGAAAGATAACTTCCTGTTTAGGATATGCACAGACAAGATGCTTTACCTAGGGATGTGGATTACGCCAATCTTTGAATAAAATGTCCTGCATCACACACACTTTGTAATGACTTACATACTTGGGATTACCCATATATCTCTTGGATAAGCTGCAAGATATTGAAAACGGCCATTGTCAAATACATAGGGGGACATAAGAAACCCAGACAAATTGATCCCTCTCGATTCCCATTGGCTCGCTCTCATGGATCACACCTCACATAGCGAAAAAAAAATGCTAAAAACACAACCAATCATAAGCCCCTTAGGTAAGATCCTTCATTCTTTAACAGAACATTTGACAATAACCACATACCAATCTCCCCTCACCCCCTTGAGGGGCAACCCAGAATTCCCACAAGCCACCCACTCACCGGGCTTTCTTTCTCTGCTCCCAATGACTGTGCTACACATACGTGAAACCTTTGCGTCTGCTGCGCTACAAACAGTAGAACACATTTTACAGGCTCAGCCAACCTTAATGGACAAATTTAATTATCAACAAATACAACTCTTTCTCCCCCGTCCTCCTATTATCTCCAGGTAACTGACCTGGTTTGAGAGATATTGCCCTCTCAATGACTCACGGAATTACTAAAATGTATTCTGAACCGATATCCCCTGAACACACACCCAGCTATATGGGCAAATGGGAAGACAGTCAATCAGACACGTTTTCCAAATCCACATGGGATAGGATGGGACATGCTTCATTTAATATACATCAGCCTTTAACATTTAAGAGTGTCTTGTACAGTCGTTTATATGATCTACAATGTAAACTTAAATTTCATACAGCTGCTTGGATTCAATACATTTTCTGTTATTATGGTATATTTTTATTTTGTAGAATGATAAACTAAGAATGCTGTTTAATTCTTAGCTGGCCAGAAACTGACTGACAATACTCATTGTTATCAGAAACTAAATAAAACGGATTCATTTATCAGACCATTGAAATAATCTTGTCACCCTCTTTGTAACATCACAATGTGAACAGACAGGGTGTTTGGGATCCTAAGCCACATACATTTTCTGGGAGTGAAAATGACTCACTGGGGGCACATAACAGATACACCGTATATTTTATTTAGAAAAGGTACATTGAATATGAGATAGGAAATGTTTCTTGGACCACAAGCTTCTCATTTTGCATCTACAAGGCACTGTTTTAATTCACATTAGCCCTGCTGGTAAAAAGTACTGCATGGACTCAACACAAAAGGGAAGATATTTTCTTACTTCCCTACACTCATTATGCATTAACTTTAGAGCATGACTTTTTGTTCCAAATGTCAAAATTTCACTAAACACTTCAATAATCCAGAAGAATAAAACCAAGGTTCTGTCTTCATTACTTGAGTCATGTGGACAATGTAGAGAACTACTAAATTTCCTGTAAGTTACAATTTTAGACGAGTCATAAACATCTATCCCTCCACCAAAAAGAAAACTAGTGATTTCTAACCAAGGACAATACAGCTGCTGAGGTCACGTGACTGGCTGAGCATAATGGGAAATGCACTCCACAACTTTCTAAACGACGAAAAGTAACAATTATTGGTATCCAGGTTATGAATATTTCCACGGGCCCACCTATGTGAATAGCTCTGAACAATGTTAATCAATGGGTTAAACAAATCTCTCTTCCATCAGATAAACTGGTTTCGTGTCCGCTGCCTTAGTACTATAGGAGTGGACCTACCTTACACCGGTGTATAGAATGCTAGCACGCTGAGCTGGGAAGGATCCACAGAGCAGACACAGATCCTATTGAGAGGAATCCAGTATGGAAAAGGGATTCAGTGCAGCGTGAAATCAGTGCTGTACACAAACCCTGTATTTAGCTTGAACTGTAAACCGACCAACAGGGGAGAGGTTTAAGTTGAACAAGAAATGAGCACGTTGGGTGTAGTCCAGTGGAAAAAAGTGCAGAAAGAGTCTTTGTATTCAGTGCCCGGATTACACCAACAACCAGTACAGCGGTGCATGTTAGCAGCCCACTATACTCAAACTCTGACCCCACCTGTCCGACTTAGATGCAGAGCCTCCTCCCTCCCCCTTCACTCTGTACAGAGCACCTTCCCCACCCTTTCCTCTCCTATAATCCCACCCCCAACCTTAATATAACGCCTATAACATCAACTTCTCGCACACATCTCGCTACAGCTCAGGACCAAAGACAAGCGGGGAATTATTATTACCATTATCATTTTAACCGTGCATATTGCTATATTATTTAGCAATATGTGCATGAGGTAAATTAACAAAAATAAAATGTCAAACCACATTCATAGTTACTCCCACCAATAGTTATTACTCCTACACCCACTCTAACCTTATTTTTCACACACTATTCATGATCTTCATTTTCCCTCCTATATCCTCATTTTGTGATCCAGTCATGACCACAGTGCATGCAGGTATATATGTGCAGCTTTAAAATGCATAATTACTGTATTTGCTCGAATATAAGGCATCTCTTAAACTTTGGATCTTAATGGATGAAGAAGGTAGCCAGGGAGAATGAGCACACAGGTCTAGTGAAATCCAGGTCCCTGGAGCTCTGTGGACCGCCTGCATTTCAGCCATGTAAGTGCACCAGTTCTATTACATCTAATTACAAGGTGACCTTGAATATAAGGCGAGGTCACCTTTTCAAAGCATTTGCTCAAAAACAAAATATATAGATTAATATTCAAGCAAATAGGTTGTACATTGGTGAGACATGACCCTATGATGTGTTAGTGTGAAATCTGCTGTCCGCCTTCCTATAGGGTGAAATTAATCAAATGACACCATAGAGGATTCTGGGATGTGTTTGGGTAGGAGTATGCACACTCATATTATGCCTCATTGAGTAATTAGTGTCACTAATGGTTAAACTTAATTTTGTTTATGACATAGTTTCCATCTCTCAGTGCTTTCAATCTCCAGTTTGAATTGATCCAGACAATCACTAACTGCAAGCATTACATCACCTATACCCACTGTACATGTAGTGATAACCAGAGAGGAAGGTCTCAGTTCAATAATCTGTGTGCAATATAATTGCATGATTGGAAATATAATATAATTCCAGAAAAAAAAAATACAAACTATATACGTGTAGAAAAGCACTACTCTCCTGTGTGTGCTCTCCAGGGACTCCAACTCTTAGCAGAATAGACAATAGAGTGAGAAGCCACACCTAATAGAACACTTCTTAAGTGATGAACAGGTCCTGGATCTAAAAAAAAATAAAAAAAAGCCTCACAAGAGACAGAAAATACTGGAAAGAGAACAGAGAGGAAGGTACGTAGCGTGATCCTGTAAAAATCAGAGTATAAAAAGGAATATGTTAGGACTATCACTCACAAATTAAAATGTGCAAAAGAAAAGACCTCTATGTCAAAACTATTGATAGAAACAACCTCTTGAAATTTAATTCAGACCACCCAGAGGGTCTTTAGAAATCACTTCTTAGAAGTCAATTATTATGGGTAAAAAGGATAAAGCAGGGTTATCCTTCTTATCTAACATAGAGGTACCATACATAAAAGACCTGTATTGAACATGGCTTAGGTTCAGGAAAAAGAATGGCTTTCTAGATAAAATATCCCCCCCATAGTAATATCGATGCTATTCAATACAATATACCAGATCTGAGTTTGGTAAGGTGGTCGAATTCGGACTCAGTAAACATTACAGAACTAATAGAGGGTAATAAAATGATCCCTTTCCCACTTCTCCAAGTGAAATTATCTCTGCCCCTAAAGGAGATTTTTTTTCTTATTTGAGAATAAAAGATGATTTGTCACCGCACTTGCTATGGCCAGATAGGGATAAAAAGACAAAACAACTGAATACATTATTTAGTAAAGACGCAGCCTACAAATCCATTGCTAACTGTTTGGACTTTATGAAAAATGAGGATATAGAGGTTAAGCCAAAACCCTGGAAGAACTGGGAAAAGGCTATGGGGACAGAAGTCCAAATTGGACAATGGCATAAATCCTTTCAAGAAACTAGGAAAACTTTACACAGCCTAAATATTATAGAACTCCACTATAAAATCCTCTATCAGTGGCACATGGTCCCTACAATTATGAATAAAATAGATTCATCTTATTCTAGATTATGCTGGAGGTGTAACATAGACGAGGGTTCCACGAAACACATCTGGTGGGACTGTACCTTGATTAAGCCACTTTGGATAAAAGTAATAGAGGAATTGAGGAGGCTGGTTATGGAGAATATCGATAACGCAATGTCAACTGTGCTTCTCCATCTTAACCTAGATAGATTTCCAATCTTGCGATGGCTGCCAAGGTGGTTATCTCTAGGTACTGGCAAAAGATGGATACCCAGATATGGAATCAAGTCCTGAACCATCTTAAATATCAATGCAATATGGAAAGAAGTATCGCACTGCAGTGGGGAAATATTGAATATTTTGATCATTATTGGTCTCCGTGGCTGGGCTCCCTGTTTTGAGGGTTTGACAGATTGCCGTGCCTCTATATGGATAGATATGAATCCATCCTTATAAAACTATAGTGAAATCCTCCAATAACTGGCTGTGTACGCTCTGAGTCTGGTTCTGTGCTCGTCCCCGTCCGCATGTTTGTCTGTTTCTTTATTTGTCTAGTCAATAAGTCTACATGTATGTAACTATTTCATATTTGAAACCTCTGAATATCCAATGAAATGTGTTTGTTTTCTATGTTTTATTTTTTATTACTTTTTGAAAATGGATAAATAAAGATATGAAAAATGTTTTAAAAAAAGGATAGTACCTGAGGGTGCGGAACAACAGGTGTGCCTGAAAGAGATGGCAAAAAAATTCCTGGATAGGGGTACCCTAAAACACTAATTGGTGACACACTCCAATCCATCCTGTCCTTAGATAGAGAACAACTGTTACAGACAAAATCTAAAAGGAAGATGGGTCAGTTCCCACAAAACTACATTATTTGGGGACCCAAAACAAAGGGAATTTCCCTGTGTAAGTTGTGTTGCCTGTTCCTCACTTAGCAATTGGAATCATTTAAACATCCACACAAAGAAAAAGTTTATAAGATTAATTCATATTTCACCTGGGATTCCACATACGTAATATACATTTTGAAATATCCCTGCCCTCTGATTTACGTCAGAGAATCTACTCAGAAAATGAAAATGCGGTTCTCCAAGCATAAATCAACAATACGTTCTAATAAATTGGAGTTGCCAGTGCCATTTCATTTTCATGAGGCGGAACATACGGAATTACGTTTTCAAATTATTGATGCTATCGTTAAACAAAAAAAACGGGTACCATCAAGGCCTCAGTAGGGATCTTGACCTAACTGTTTATTTGTAAAAAGAATGTTTTCAAATTAGGAAATGTATATCTAATAAGTCTTACTAATTCTCTTTTAGAATGCTGATTTCATTAGTCTCTGAAGTACACAGCTGCCCCTGTATCTTATAGGAATTTTTTGTGAGAAGTTACATATTTTCTACATATCTTTAAGGTTTGATAAGATCTCTTTTTTTATTATTCTGTCATAAGTACGGGACCAGCTGTGTGTTACATGGTCCTGTTAAAAAAATGTATAAAATATTTTAAATAAGGGGTAATATTCCTTTTGGTTGTTTAACTAGAAGATTTTTTACAGCCCAAGTGTATTTGCTTTTGTTTTTTAAAACGTTACATTACATTAACATTTATTTGTACAGCGCCACCAATTCTCGAAGCGCTTGGTACAGAGCAAAGAAAGGAACTACATACTAATTTAGACAAACTAGTACAGACTGGTACATGAGGTAGAGAACCCTGCTCGGAAGCTTACAATCTAGAGGGAATGGGGTCCATGACACAATTAAGGGACTGAAGAGGTCAGAGGGATTGAAGTTGTAGTAACAGTAGAGTGGATGGGAGGCATTAGGTGGGATAGGTCAAAGAGGGAGTGTGTATTCCAGCTAGGTTGGGTAGTAAGCCTCTCTAAAGAGATGAGTTTTGAGGGACTTTTTAAAGTTTGAAAACGAGGGAGAGAGCTGGATGCTCCGGGGAAGAGAGTTCCAGAGAGAGGGGGCAGCTCGGGCGAAATCTTGGAGACGCGAGTGAGAAGTGGTGATGAGATTAGAAGAGAGTGTTAACCCCTTTGAGGAGCGCAAAGGTCGTGTAGGGAAGTAGCGGTTAACCTAGGGAGGAAATGTACGTAGGAGCAGAGGAGTGGAGGGCTTTGTAGGTTAATGACAGAATTTTAAATTTTATCCTCGAGCAGACGGGAAGCTAGTGGAGGGCGTTGCAGATAGGAGCCGCCGAATCAGATCGACGTGCAAGAAAGATGAGTCTGGCAGCCGCATTCTGGATAGACTGTAGGGGAGCCAGACGAACCAGAGGTAGTCCAGTCAGAAGACCGTTACAGTAGTCCAGACGAGAGATCACAAGCGAGTGCACTAGAATTTTGGCAGTCTCTTCACTGAGGAAAGGGCGAATGCGTGCAATGTTCCTAAGGTGCAGCCGACAGGATCTGGCCAAGGACTGGATTTGAGGAAGGAAGGAGAAAGCAGAGTCAAAAGTGACCCCAAGACATCGAACACGGTCAGCCGGTACGATCGTAGTATTATCAACGTTGACCGTGAACCCAGGTGTAGGGACAGCGGTTGAGGGAGGGAAGATAATGAGTTCTGTTTTGGAGAGGTTAAGTTTCAGGTAGCGATCAGACATCCAAGCGGAGATGGCTGATAGACACTCAGCTACTCGTGACACTAGAGAGGGAGTGAGGTCAGGGGAGGAGAGGTAGAGCTGAGTATCATCCGCGTACAAGTGGTAGTGAAAGCCAAAAGAGCGGATGAGTTCTCCCAGAGAGGTAGTGTAGAGGGAAAACAACAGCGGGCCAAGGACCGATCCTTGCGGAACACCAACATAGAGCGGAACAGGTGACGATGTCGCTCCAACAAACGACACTGAATAGGAGCGCTCAGATAAGTACGACTCGATCCAAGAGAGTGCCACACCACTTAAGCCAAGCGAGGATAATGTATTCAGAAGGAGGCGGTGGTCAACGGTGTCAAAGGCAGCAGAGAGATCTAAGAGGATCATCACCGAGAAGTGGCCTTTAGATTTGACAGCAAGGAGGTCATTTGATACTCTAGTAAGGGCTGTTTCAGTAGAGTGTAAGGGTCTAAAGCCAGATTGAAAAGGGCCAAGTAGGTTATTGTGACTCAGAAAGTCTGTCAGTCGCGAGTGCACCGTTTTCTCCAGCAACTTGGACACGAAGGGGAGAAGGGATGTAGGACGGTAGTTAGACGGAAGAGTGGGGTCGAGGGAAGATTTTTTCAGTACAGGTATGATTTGGGCTTGCTTGAAGGTTGACAGTACTATTCCAGAGGACAGGGAGAGGTTGATGAGATGGGTTAGAGTTGGACAAAGTAGAGGGGAAAGAGAGGATACAAGGTGAGATGGGATGGGATCAAGCGCACAAGTAGTAGATTTCGAGGAGGAGAGCAGATCGTCAACCTCTTTCTCAGCTACAGGGGAGAAGATATTCAGAGTGGGTTTGGGGGATGGGAACGAGGCAGGAGGTAGTTGAAGCAAGTCACGGGAGGTGAAGTTACTCCTGATAGCATCGATTTTGTTCTTGAAGTGAGAGGCAAGGTCTTGGGCCGTAAGAGCGGAGCAGGGCGGAGGAGCAGGAGGGCAGAGGAGAGCATTAAATGTTGAGAATAGACGTTTGGGATTCGATGAGTGGGTGGATATTAAGGTAGAGAAGTAGTGTTGCTTGGACTGAGCGAGAGCAGAGTTGTAGGAGCACAGCATGAATTTGTAATGAAGGAAATCTTCCTTGCAACGTGATTTCCTAAAATGCCGCTCAGACGTGCGAGTACATTCAGGTGCAATTCATATTTATTGTACATATTATTCCTAAGGTTTTCTGATACATCATTCTATAAGTATATGAATTTACTTATTTTTGAAGTGCTGAATTATGCACAATATTATGTACAGGCATATGATAAGATAAAAATGATGATATATACACGGATTTGGCACTTTATTATAAAGGAGTATTAAAATATTGAGGAGTCTAATAATTCTTTGGAATATGACTATTCAGTATTTTTAAAAGTATAAAATGACTGAGATTTAGATAGAGTTAATTTGTATATATTCTATTATTGTTTTTGTATATTATCACTACACTGTGTATTATGTAGTAGTTTTAACTCTTATACTGATCAGTGCATTTAGAAAATTGAACTGCTTTGTTTACTTAATAGCACTAATTATTTTCACATGGGTGAATTTTCACCCCTTGTTTTCATTGGTTCACAATTATGTAAGAGTGTGTATTTAACCCCTTCCTGGCGCTAGGACGTTCAATGCCGTCTTTATTTTACAGGTTCCAAAAGATGCTAGGACGGCAAAGAACGTCCAGCTTTAACCCCTTAACGACAGATGACGTGCCAGGCACGTCACGGCAAAATGAGGACTTGCCGACATGTGACGTGCCTGGCACGTCATGGACTAAATCAAGCAAAGAAAGCGATCTAGAGTCGCTTTCTTTGCTCTTTCAGTGTTGGCACAAAGCCTCTATGTAGAGGCTTTGTGCCACACTGTTCAAATGTGCAGGGGCGCCGTACGATCACCCCACGAGGTGATCGTATCCGCCATATTAAATATGGCGGCGCCGCCTGCACAAACGATCTTAGGAAGCGAACAGCGTTCGCTTCCTAAGATCAAAAGGTGTTGCTGAAATGCCTGGCCGTGTAGGCATTCAGCAACACCTTAAAATCGTTGGTGTGATCTTCGTGGCCGCTCCGATGAGCGGCCACATCCTCACGATGGAAGGGCAGCGCTGCTGTAAAGATGGCGCTGCCCTTCTGCTGGAGCCGGCAACGGAAGTGACGTAATGTCACTTCCGTTGCATCAGAGGGGGGGGGCTTCACTCGGCAGACCCTATCAGGGTGCCGATTAGAATGGCAAGTGCTCAGATGAGCACTTGCCATTCGTTGTCAAAGGCAATATTTACAAATATTGCCTTTGACAGTGTTAGATCTGCCTCCCTCTCCTCACTTGCGTTCTGGTGAGGGAGAGAGACAGATCAGTATTGTTATAGTCAGTTATATTAGTTATTTTCTATATTTTAATAAATTGTGAGACCCAAAGGCTTTTTTCAAAGCCATTCCCTGTGTTTAACCCCTTCCTTGCTTTTTGATCACTGTGTAAAATAGTGATCTTGCACACCAGCACATTTTTGCTGTCTGTGCAGTTTTTTTTAGAGGTTAATATTTTTTTACTGTATTTATTACAGTGCTATTAACCTCTTCTTTGCCGTAGATCATTGCTTTTCATTGATCCGGCTTGCAGCAGTACTTTTTTGCTGTCTGTATATTTTTTTTTTGAAACCCGCTAGGGGCAATTGAACCCGCTAGGGGGCCACGTAAAGTAAAATTTTAATACATTTATATTATTATGTCTGAGCGCATGTACAGCGCTGAGGAGGCTTATGCCATCCTCGCCTCAGATTCTGAGGCCACTGACACAGGGTCAGATTTTGACCCTGGTCAGTTTACCGATACATCTTCTAGTGATGTATCAGTGGCTGCTGGGCCCCCTGCCACAAGGAGTCGTGAGACTCCGGATGGCAGTGCTGCTGAGGAGTGGATAGTGCCTAATCGCTATAGGCCAACTATCCCTCCTTTTACCCCAGTTCCTGGCATCAGTACTGATGTTACAGGATTTACTCCCCTCCAGTTTGTCCAAATTTTTCTGGGGGATGATATACTGGGGGAGATTGTCTCCCAGTCTGATCTATATGCCCAGCAGTTCCACGCTGCTCACCCAACTTCATTTTTGGGAAGGCAGCAATGGGTCCCCATTGACGTGCCAGAATTTCTAAAATTCTGGGCACTAACAATGTTGATGGGTATTATAAAGAAACCCTCCATTCGCTCCTACTGGAGCACAAGCCCCATCTGCAGTACCCCCATTTACGCCCAGTCTATGGGCAGGCAGCGGTATGAAATGCTTCTTCATTTCATGCATTTCAATGATAATAGCCTGTGTCACCCTAGAGAGCACCCCCAGTTTGACAGGCTATTTAAAATCCGCCCCCTGATTACCCACCTCTCTGCCAGGTTTGCAGAGGCTTATACACCTAAAAGGGATATATGCGTGGATGAATCTCTGATGAAGTACAAGGGAAGGTTGAGATTCAAGCAATATATCCCTTCCAAGCGCTCCAGATATGGAGTGAAGGTGTATAAGCTCTGCGAGAGCGAGAGTGGGTACACTCAGGCCTTCCGGGTATATGAGGGAAAAGATAGCCATCTTGACCCTCCAGGCTGCCCAGAACATCTGGGAGCAAGTACCAAGATTGTGTGGGACCTTCTCCTACCCCTTATGAACAAGGGGTACCACTTGTATGTTGATAATTTTTATACAAGTGTACCACTGTTCAAGTTGCTTTATTGTTTTGAAACAGTGGCTTGCGGTACTATTCGTTCTAACCGCAAAGGGTTCCCACAGCAATTGGTACGTACCCGGCTACAAAGGGGGGAGACCTCAGCTCTGCGCCAAGAAGAGCTCTTGGCATTAAAATTCAGGGATAAAAAGGATGTGTGCATGCTCAGCACCATCCATGATGAGAGGACTGTGCAGGTTGCAGTCCGTGGCAGAGCTGAGGTCATCCAAAAGCCAGTGTGCATCAGGGCCTATAATAGGTATATGGGTGGAGTTGATCTGTCAGATCAACTCCTACAGCCCTATCTTATTATGAGGAAGACGAAGGCATGGTATAAGAAGGTCGCAATTTACCTGTACAAGTTGCGACCTACAATGCGTTTGTGTTGCACAAAACAGCAAACCCCGGAATTAAGCTGTCATTTTTACAGTTTCAGCTTCAGATAATTTCGGGGATCTTATACCAAGATGCACCTGGTCCCCGGGCGGTGATTGGGGGAAACAGACTTGGGGCTACCCATTTTATTTTTAAAATTCCCCCAACTGACAAGAAGCAGAACCCCCAGAAAAGATGCAGAGTCTGTTATAGCAGGGGACAAAGAACGGATACAACCTTTTATTGTCCTGACTGCACTGGGAAGCCAGGACTCTGCATCAGTACCTGCTTCAAAGTGTACCACACAGTTGCCCATTTTTAATTTTTTTTAGTCCTTTATTTTTCTGCCTTTTATATTTTTAAGTTTTACTGCTCCAGATTTTTAGTTTTTATGTGTACTGCTCTAGAGTTTCAAATTTTATAAACACTCTCAATTTCAATCCAAATTACCACATCTTACAACTGACTGAACCTTCCCAAAAATCCTGGCAAACCTATGCATGGGGGGCATGGATGTACTCAGGAGGCCTGGCAGAAAACAAACTGGGGTGTTTTCTTGAAGTAACTTAGAACAGGCTCTCCTAAATCACAGTCAAAATGCAATGTATGTGTAAAATATTTTTTTGAAAAAAGACCACCAAACACTTCCAACAACTGATTTTGCAAACATGGTTGCATCAAAGACATCAAAACACCCCATATGCAATACCTTGGGGTGTCAACATTTCAAATATATACAGCTTTCTGAAAATCAAACTAAATTGGGGTATGCAATGGGCCCCAAACTAAAGATAGGCCTATCAGAACATATACGCTCAATTTAAAACCAAATGACCAAGTTCAATAATTGTGACTGAACCTTCCCAAAAATCCGGCAAACCTATGCATGGGGGGCATGGGTGTACTCAGGAGGCCTGGCAGAAAACAAACTGGGGTGTTTTCTTGAAGTAACTTAGAACAGGCTCTCCTAAATCACAGTCAAAATGCAATGTATGTGTAAAATATTTTTTTGAAAAAAGACCACCAAACACTTCCAACAACTGATTTTGCAAACATGGTTGCATCAAAGATATCAAAACACCCCATATGCAATACCTTGGGATGTCAACATTTCAAATATATACAGCTTTCTGAAAATCAAACTAAATTGGGGTATGCAATGGGCCCCAAACTAAAGATAGGCCTATCAGAACATATACGCTCAATTTAAAACCAAATGACCAAGTTCAATAATTGTGACTGAACCTTCCTAAAAATCCGGCAAACCTATGCATGGGGGGCATGGGTGTACTCAGGAGGCCTGGCAGAAAACAAACTGGGGTGTTTTCTTGAAGTAACTTAGAACAGGCTCTCCTAAATCACAGTCAAAATGCAATGTATGTGTAAAATATTGTTTTGAAAAAAGACCACCAAACACTTCCAACAACTGATTTTGCAAACATGGTTGCATCAAAGACATCAAAACACCCCATATGCAATACCTTGGGGTGTCAACATTTCAAATATATACAGCTATCTGAAAATCAAACTAAATTGGGGTATGCAATTGGCCCCAAACTAAAGATAGCCCTATCGGAACATATACGCTCAATTTCAAACCAAATTACCAAGTTCAATAATTTTGACTGAACCATCCCAAAAATTCTGGCAAACCTATGCATGGGTGGTATCCCTGAACTCAGGAGATGTTGTAAAACACAAATTTGGGTATTGTTTGGCAGTGACATATACCAAAATCTCAGAATACATGCCTGAAATACTGTGTGTGTGGAATAACAACACAAAAATAAATACTACCCAAAAGATTGACAAAGGCTGGTGGTAGAATTAGTGTATGGAAAGTGTAAAAATACCACCATTTGAAATACCCTAGGGCGTCTAATGTTCAGAAATATATGGTTTGATGGGGTAAAATACACAGGCTGGCTTCAAAAATGTCCCAAATAGGACAAGTCAAAAATCCAATTTGGAAAACCAGAATGGACAAATTCCAAATGTGACTTTTAAACCCCCAAACAAGGTGACAAACCTATGCATGGGTGGTATCCCTCTACTCAGGAGATGTAGCTGAACATACATTGAGGTGTTGTTTGGCAGTGACACATACCAAAATCTGAGAATTCATGGCTGAAGTACAATGTGTGTGAAAAAAAACAAAATTACTATCCAAAAGATTGACAAAGGCTGGTGGTAGAATTGGTGCATAGAAAGTGTTAAAATACCACCATTTGAAATACCCTAGGGTGTCTAGTTTTCAAAAATATATGGTTTGATGGGGTAAAAATATACAGGCTGGCTACAGAAATGTCCCAAATGGGACATGGGTGCAGGTTGTCTGCAAGTCAAAATTCCAAGTTGGAAAACCAAAAAGTGCACCTCTCAACTGTGGCCTTTTAGCCCCCCAACAAAATGACAAACCTATACATGGGTGGTATCCCTGTACTCGGGAGATGTTGCTGAATACACATTGGAGTGTTTTTTGGCCGTGACCCATAGCAGGAGCTTTGAATTTATATCTGAAATACAATGTATGTGAAAAAAAACACACAAAAAAGTACTACCAAAAAGTTTGACAAAGGCTGGTGGAACAATTAGTGCATGGAAAGTGTTAAAATACCACCATTTGAAATACCCTAGGGTGTCTAGTTTTCAAAAATATATGGTTTGATGGGGTAAAAATATACAGGCTGGCTTCAGAAATGTCCCAAATGGGACATGGGTGCAGGTTGTCTGCAAGTCAAAATTCCAAGTTGGAAAACCAAAAAGTGCACCTCTCAACTGTGGCCTTTTAGCCCCCCAACAACATGACAAACCTATACATGGGTGGTATCCCTGTACTCGGGAGATGTTGCTGAATACACATTGGAGTGTTTTTTGGCCGTGACCCATAGCAGGAGCTGTGAATTTATATCTGAAATACAATGTATGTGAAAAAAAAGTACTACCAAAAAGTTTGACAAAGGCTGGTGGTACAATTAGTGCATGGAAAGTGTTAAAATACCACCATTTGAAATACCCTAGGGTGTCTAGTTTTCAAAAATATATGGTTTGATGGGGTAAAAATATACAGGCTGGCTTCAGAAATGTCCCAAATGGGACATGGGTGCAGGTTGTCTGCAAGTCAAAATTCCAAGTTGGAAAACCAAAAAGTGCACCTCTCAACTGTGGCCTTTTAGCCCCCCAACAACATGACAAACCTATACATGGGTGGTATCCCTGTACTCGGGAGATGTTGCTGAATACACATTGGAGTGTTTTTTGGCCGTGACCCATAGCAGGAGCTGTGAATTTATATCTGAAATACAATGTATGTGAAAAAAAAGTACTACCAAAAAGTTTGACAAAGGCTGGTGGTACAATTAGTGCATGGAAAGTGTTAAAATACCACCATTTGAAATACCCTAGGGTGTCTAGTTTTCAAAAATATATGGTTTGATGGGGTAAAAATATACAGGCTGGCTACAGAAATGTCCCAAATGGGACATGGGTGCAGGTTGTCTGCAAGTCAAAATTCCAAGTTGGAAAACCAAAAAGTGCACCTCTCAACTGTGGCCTTTTAGCCCCCCAACAACATGACAAACCTATACATGGGTGGTATCCCTGTACTCGGGAGATGTTGCTGAATACACATTGGAGTGTTTTTTGGCCGTGACCCATAGCAGGAGCTGTGAATTTATATCTGAAATACAATGTATGTGAAAAAAAAGTACTACCAAAAAGTTTGACAAAGGCTGGTGGTACAATTAGTGCATGGAAAGTGTTAAAATACCACCATTTGAAATACCCTAGGGTGTCTAGTTTTCAAAAATATATGGTTTGATGGGGTAAAAATATACAGGCTGGCTACAGAAATGTCCCAAATGGGACATGGGTGCAGGTTGTCTGCAAGTCAAAATTACAAGTTGGAAAACCAAAAAGTGCACCTCTCAACTGTGGCCTTTTAGCCCCCCAACAACATGACAAACCTATACATGGGTGGTATCCCTGTACTCGGGAGATGTTGCTGAATACACATTGGAGTGTTTTTTGGCCGTGACCCATAGCAGGAGCTGTGAATTTATATCTGAAATACAATGTATGTGAAAAAAAAGTACTACCAAAAAGTTTGACAAAGGCTGGTGGTACAATTAGTGCATGGAAAGTGTTAAAATACCACCATTTGAAATACCCTAGGGTGTCTAGTTTTCAAAAATATATGGTTTGATGGGGTAAAAATATACAGGCTGGCTACAGAAATGTCCCAAATGGGACATGGGTGCAGGTTGTCTGCAAGTCAAAATTACAAGTTGGAAAACCAAAAAGTGCACCTCTCAACTGTGGCCTTTTAGCCCCCCAACAACATGACAAACCTATACATGGGTGGTATCCCTGTACTCGGGAGATGTTGCTGAATACACATTGGAGTGTTTTTTGGCCGTGACCCATAGCAGGAGCTGTGAATTTATATCTGAAATACAATGTATGTGAAAAAAAATTACTACCAAAAAGTTTGACAAAGGCTGGTGGTACAATTAGTGCATGGAAAGTGTTAAAATACCACCATTTGAAATACCCTAGGGTGTCTAGTTTTCAAAAATATATGGTTTGATGGGGTAAAAATATACAGGCTGGCTTCAGAAATGTCCCAAATGGGACATGGGTGCAGGTTGTCTGCAAGTCAAAATTCCAAGTTGGAAAACCAAAAAGTGCACCTCTCAACTGTGGCCTTTTAGCCCCCCAACAACATGACAAACCTATACATGGGTGGTATCCCTGTACTCGGGAGATGTTGCTGAATACACATTGGAGTGTTTTTTGGCCGTGACCCATAGCAGGAGCTGTGAATTTATATCTGAAATACAATGTATGTGAAAAAAAAGTACTACCAAAAAGTTTGACAAAGGCTGGTGGTACAATTAGTGCATGGAAAGTGTTAAAATACCACCATTTGAAATACCCTAGGGTGTCTAGTTTTCAAAAATATATGGTTTGATGGGGTAAAAATATACAGGCTGGCTACAGAAATGTCCCAAATGGGACATGGGTGCAGGTTGTCTGCAAGTCAAAATTCCAAGTTGGAAAACCAAAAAGTGCACCTCTCAACTGTGGCCTTTTAGCCCCCCAACAACATGACAAACCTATACATGGGTGGTATCCCTGTACTCGGGAGATGTTGCTGAATACACATTGGAGTGTTTTTTGGCCGTGACCCATAGCAGGAGCTGTGAATTTATATCTGAAATACAATGTATGTGAAAAAAAAGTACTACCAAAAAGTTTGACAAAGGCTGGTGGTACAATTAGTGCATGGAAAGTGTTAAAATACCACCATTTGAAATACCCTAGGGTGTCTAGTTTTCAAAAATATATGGTTTGATGGGGTAAAAATACACAGGCTGGCTTCAGAAATGTCCCACATGGGACATGGGTGCAGGTTGTCTGCAAGTCAAAATTCTAAGTTGGAAAACCAAAATGCGCACCTCTCAAATGTGGCCTTTTAGCCCCTCAACAACATGACAAACCTATGCATGGGTGGTATCCCTGTACTCGGGAGATGTTGCTGAATACACATTGGAGTGTTTTTTGGCAGTGTCCTATAGCAGGAGCTGTGAATTTATGTCTGAAGTACAATGTGTGTGAAAAAAACCACACAAAAAAAGTACTACCAAAAAGTTTGACAAAGTCTGGTGGTAGAATTAGTGCATGGAAAGTGTTAAAATACTCCTATTTGAAATACCCTAGGGTGTCTAGTTTTCAAAAATATATGGTTTGATGGGGTAAGATACACAGGCTGGCTTCAGAAATGCCCCAAATGGGACATGGGCACAGGTTTTCTGCACATCAAAATTCCAAGTTGGAAAACCAAAAAGCGCACCTCTCAAATGTTGCCTTTTAGCCCCCCCAAAACATGGCACACCTATGCATGGGTGGTATCCCTGTACTCAGGAGAAATAGTAGAATCTATTTAGCAGGTTTTTTCATTGACATTTGTAAATGAGTCAAACATTTTTCAAATAAAAGTCAGAAACTAATTTTTTTTTGTTATTTTTCAACATATTTTATTAATTTTTTTATATAATATTATAAGATATGATCAAAATTATGGTATCTAAAGAAAGCCCTTCTTGTGCTGATAAAAACAATATATAATTTTTGTGGGTACAACAAATGACAAATGAGAAGATTACAGCTAAACACGAACAGCTCAGAAATGTTAAAATAGCCATTGTCCAGAATGAGCAAAAATGTTTCAAAGGCTCTGTCCTTAAGGGGTTAAACAGCTCAACAAGGCTCCCTGCGATGAGCTGTGCTCGGACCTCACTGCTGGGAATAGCAGCGGGATCCTACATGTCAGATGCGGCCACTTTGAGTAGCTCGGTTTCGGGCACGCATCCGTGAAAACACACATTACCTCAGGAGGTCTTGCGATCTTTTGGCAGGGACCCACAGGGTCTACTAGGACCCTGATCGGGTCTTCGACATTGTGTTCCTGGCTACCGATCACCTAGTGATCAGTGGCCAGGAACAAAATGTGGCAGTTTGGTGCCTGCGTCGTCGGGACGCAAGCATCATGCACCTCAAATGGATTAATTCTTTGTTGTTTTTACATCCTAAGGCCCAAACTCTGTTTGGGGTTGCCATTGGGACAATAAATCTCCTATTCACAGACGTGCTGTCATTTTATTGTTTTATTTGATCATTCCCCTGGTTATTTTATTTACAGGTGAATCATCCGCCCCTACCTGGGACAGTTTATTTTATTTTTATTCAAGGTCTGGGCCAGCGGGCACGATGTATTGATCATTTTTAATCATCTTTGATTCACCAAAGAAAACAATGTTTAAGGGATCCAGTAGCTTTTATAATGCATCTGCTATCCCTTAGTTCTGTATTAGTACCAATAATTTTCTGTGGTCTTTAATGCCATCTTGTGGTGTGATGTAGTATTGCAGGTTTTTCCTAAAATATCCTGTATAGTGAGGCTAATATTTATTTATAAAGTGCCATTATCCTGCAGAGAGCTGCACAATAAAGTAAACTGCTGCATCTCCCACCATGTAGTTCACTGCTTCCTGGGATGGTCATCCAGGTAACCTTAGTGGGCCAAAATCACTTCAGCCGGGCAAAATGGCTTGCATCCAGTCACCCTGTGTTCCTTGATAACAAAAGAGAAAGAAATAGGGTGTGCAAACACACAATAGCAGTACACTGCAACAAAGTAAACTTTCACTAAAGAGAAGACAATATCACCCTGTGTGAAACACTCTGATACTTGAATTGAATTTGTAGTGAAATCCAAAAGGGTGAAGAGTCTGTGCGTGGTATGAGGTAAAAAGTCCATAGTCCAAAAATATGTCATGTATTGTTGGGTGTATGTTGCGGTCTTACAGCTGAAATTTTACTGAAGTAATAATGGATATGAAGACCGGATGCTGAAACCATTTCAATATTTGATAAAAATTATAAAAAAAAATATTTAATTTGTAGTAATAGGATCTCCTCAGATTTCCATAAAGTCCTTCAATAATGCATATATAGAGATAAAAAAAAGAAGTAAACATAGCGCAATCTGTTTTATAGGTCCCCAAATGTTCTATTAGATCTTCATCATCTCACTTACACTGCCCAGAGCATCAAATGCTCATGTATTTAGCACTCAAGGAGGGATTTATCACCTACATCGGATCCACTTATCTACCCTTTGTCAAGAATGCCAAGTCAAGAAATATCAGGGACACTTCCCTTCTTTAATATAATCCAAACAGTTAAAACAAAAGAAAAATTGTACACAATTCTTACAAAACACGTTGGTGAGTACTCCTCTCTGGCCATTTGAATCGCAGACAGATTCATGAGGCAAGGCCCGTTTTTAGTCCAGTTACGGCAGAACCCAATGTTTCTGCCAGGGCTCCACAATGCTGCTTATGATTCACAATACCGCAATTAGGCTTCTCAATATGACCATTTCAAGCGATCTCGGTTCGGTTACACAAAAATGGGATAAATTCCCCCGAATTTGGCTAAAACAGATGATTTTACATGACAATTTGAATGTAAAAGCAGTGAAGAATCGAAAAAAAAAGTATTCTAAATACAAAATAATATAACAATATATGCATTAATATAATAATTAAAAAATGTATACTATCAATTTACTTACTTTTATTTATTTATTTCATTGATATATAAACATTTTTTTAAACTACTAACTTTTTAAAAAAAAAATTGCATGGGATCAGCAGGGGGGACCTAGTTACCTTGCTGATCCCATGCATAGCAGCTGTCGGTCAGAGGATAAACTGGCATGTACCATCAAAAGTACGTTAGTTAATCCTAACAACAGTAGGAACAACTAACACAGTAGGAACAACTAACATTTCACTTGTGCTTCTATATTAGAAGCACAAGTGAAATGTAACATTTAATGCAGGGCTTGACAAATTTAATTTGATTTTATGAGCCAGACAATCACACAAACATACACGCAATTCATAAACTCACACGCCTACTTCACATACACACACTTGTTTTACATATACACATCTATACAAACACCTCACACACACCTACTTTACATATACACATATATCCAAACAACTCACACACTCCTACTTTACATATACACATATATACAAACACCTCACACACACCTACTTTACATATACACATATATCCAAACAACTCACACACTCCTACTTTACATATACACATATATACAAACACCTCACACACACACACCTACTTTACATTTACACATATATACAAACATACACCCACCCCACACAGTTTTTTCTTGTTTTTTTTCTTAACGTGTCCCCCCTCCGTGCTGCGTTACCTCATTGCAGGGGAGGGGGACATTCGTGCTGCAGCCGATCTTCATTGATCGGCCTGTTGAGTGCCGGGATGTCACGTGACAACCCCCGGCACTCAGACACGCGTTGTGCGAGGAGGCCATCCGCACAGACTATACCCCCTCGCACTTTGAAAAAATAAAAAAAATCGGATAGCAGCAGCAAGGGGACCTTGAGGCTAACTGCACCCAGGCGCCAGGTCTAATTTCCTGGTCGCCATGGCCACCTGGTGTCTGGGGTTTGTCAAGCCCTGGTTTAACCCCTTAGTGACATTACTTTTTTGGCTTGTCCGACGCTTGGTGACATGGGCTGTTTTAACATTTCTGAGGTGTTTGTGTTTTGCTGTCATTTATTTCTGTCTCATTTAGTGTACACACTCAAACTATATATCGTTTTTATCGTCATAAGAAGGGCTTTCTTTTGATACCATTATTTTGATAATAGCATATAATTTGATGTATAATAAAATAAAATATGGCAAAAAAAGAAAAAAATTTTTTTTATGACTTTTATGTGAAAAATCGTATACTCATGTACAAGAGACAACAAAAAAACACTGCTAAATGGTTAATAATATATGTCCTGAGTTCAGAAATAGCCCATGTTTTATGTTTTTGTGCTTTTTTATTCATGTTACAGGGCCAGAACTATAAGTAGTGCAAAGCTTTTTTTAAATCCTTTTTTTAAAAATTAGCGATAGTGACATTGTAACACTGATATCTGTACTAAATCCATGAATGACCCCCAACATGTACATATTTTTGAAAACTAGACCACTCAGGGCATTTAACTTGGGGTATTTTGACACATTTCATGTAGCCGTTTTACCACCAATCTTTGCCAAAGTTTGCAGATTTTTTTTTTTTTTTAATTTTTCACATAGATTGCAATTTAGGTAAACATTACCTTAAGATGTGAAGGGCTATTTCCAAATAGCACCTCAATATTAGAGTTGAGCGGACACCTGGATGTTCGGGTTCGAGAAGTCCGAGCGAACTTTTGAAAAAGTACGGGTCCGTGCTCGAACTTGACCCCGAACCCCATTGAAGTCAATGGGAACCCGACGTTCGGCTTATGGAATACATGTACTATTGGCTTTCTATAAACCGAAATAGAGTCCCCATTCATAATTATGAATGGGGACTCTATTTTGGTTTATAGAATGCCAATAGAATTACATGTATTCCATAAGCCGAAAGTCTATAAACCGAAGGTCGTTCAGGTTATAGACTTTCGGTTTATAGAATACATAGAATTACATGTATTCTATAAACCGAAAGTCTATAAACTGAACGACCTTCGGTTTATAGACTTTGGGCTTTTACAATACGTGTAATACTATTGGCTTTCTATAAACCGAACGAGAGCCCCATTCATAAGAAATTCTTATGAATGGGAACCCCATTCATAAGAATTTCTTATGAATGGGGCTCTCGTTCGGTTTATAGAAAGGCAATAGTATTACACGTATTCTTTACAGCTTCAAAAAAAAATCTAAAATATTTTTACTTTACACGTAATCCCCTAGCGGGTATGTGTAAAAAAAAAAAATGTGCAGACAGATAAAAATTGCTTTGGCATCAATATCATTGCGTAAGCAGTGATCGACGGCAAAGAAGGGGTTAATAACTCGTAGAAGAGCCTTTGTAGTACTGTAATAAATTACAGTACAAAAAAAATGAACCCCAAAAAAATGCACAAACAGCAAAAATAAATGCACTGATGTGCACGATCACTGCTTACGTAAGATCAGTGGCAGGGAAGGGGTTAAACGCAGGGAATTGCTTTTATAAACTTTTTTTATTGTTTTATAATTAGTGTGTTGTGTATTTATTACTTTTTTGTACTTAAACCTACTGTTATTACTTTGATCTGTCTCTCTCCCTCACTAAAAAAAATGTGAGGAGAGGGAGGCAGATCCTAAATGGTCAGATCAATATAGTGTTAATACTGATCTGATCAGGCAGTGGGGGTGCTCATCAGAGCATCCCCACTGCTTGTCAGTCTGCATGCAGTCACAGATTGCCTCTGTGAAGAGGCAATCCTGTGACTGCTTGAAGAGCACAGGAAGCAGGTACTTCCTGCCTCCTGTGCTCTTGCCCTTAGAAGGGCAGCGCCATCTTGGTCACACAGATCCAAGATCGTGCATTTTTTTGGGTGTGTTACTGATTGCCTCGACTTGGAAGGCAATCAGTAACACTTACAGAGCATAGGAAGCGATAAAATTAGCTTTCTATGCTCTTTTTTCAATGCCCGCGTTTTAAAGGCACTGTGCCTTTAAAACCGGCATTTCAGTCGCTCTCCGGAGCGATCGAAATGCCGACGGACATTTTTTTCACTATTGTACGATGCTTCCATACGGAAATACCGCAATACCGCTTGAGCACTGAAAGCGGAAAAACTCCGCTTTCAGTGCTCGTTTTGAGTCCGTCCTGTGTCACTAACGTCTTGCCACACAGGACAGACCTAGCACGTCCTGTGTCGGCAACGGGTTAATGTTACTTTAATTCTCTTCAACTGCTTATTTGCTAATAGGTCATTTTAGAGCATTAAAACCTCTATCTGCTAATAGGGGGTTAATTCTCTGAAGTTGCTTATCTGCTAATAAATGGGTTAATTCTCTGAAACTGCCTGTTTGCCAATAGAGGGTTTAATTCTATGAAACTGCCTGTTTGCCAATAGAGGGTTTAATTCTCTGAAACTGCCTGTTTGCCAATAGAGGGTTTAATTCTCTGAAACTGCCTATCTGCTAATAGGGGTGTTAATTCTCTGAAGCTGCTTATCTGCTAATAGAGGGGTTATTTTTCTGAAACTGACTGTCTGCTAATGAAGGCATTAATACTCTGAAACTGCCTGTCTGCTAAAAAAAAAAAAAGGGGGGGGGGTTAATTTTCTGAAACTGCCTATCTGCTAATAGTGGAGTTAATGCTCTAAAACTGGCTGTCTGCTAATAGAGTTAATTTTCTGAATCAGCTAATGTTCACTAATAGAGAAGTTACTGCTCTGAAATTTTCTGTAACAACTCCGGTCTGGTATGTATATTATACAATCTGAAATCTTAATGGTTCCAAAGGCTTGCTTATAATTTATATAATATACAATGTGAACACGCTACTGGTGTCCCATTAGCTTTTGGTGAGAGGGTATTCTTTGTAGTTGCAAATTACACTATATTTCGTGCACGGTGATTCAACTACGGGTTTTCCACTAACAAAGATGACCAGCACGTCATATGATCATAGTATCACTAGAGTACTAAACACAAGAGAAGCATACCGGTCGACCTGAACTTCCCCAATTTCGGTTCCTTAAGTTATACGCAGTTACGACTTGTCTAGCTGTTCAGAGAATGAGATACGCCATGACCATAGGGTCATTTTTATCTCCTAAAAATGTATCGATATACGCACTATAGTAAAATGTAACGCTGTGATAAACGAACAACCACAAAGTAATCTGAGCGTACAGGGCACGATGAAAATAGGTACGTGTGTTTGGTCTTCACTGAGGACACAAAGCCGAATAAAGGAAATTATCTTGGATCGAGCTGTTGGCGACATATTGGTCCAGCTCTTATGTTTACAACATTATGACAAGCATAGACGTCAAAAATGACGCCAGATGTTTGCATATTTCCTGTAGCGTCCACCTCTTTATAAAGATTGCACTTCCGGTTTCTACTCAGTCTGGGCGAAGGAACAAAACAATCAACTAGTACGGTGCGGAAACGTTAACGCAATGGTGACGCAGGAGCCTCCGCGGTGCTGCGGTTATTTCAGCGTACGCTCGGTGGTTCTGGGAGTGGCTATGTACTATGTTTTCGTCAGCCTAAAGTCCCTGGTGTGGCAGACCGTTGCTGTGGTGAAATGCGGTGGGGTCTGTCCAGGCCCTTTGGGATCCCCGGGGCCCATAGCTATTATGTACTCAATGGCCTTCGTGCTGCTGTTTCTTAGTGTGTGTCTCCTGTTTGGGGTGTTGAGGCGACGCCCGGGCCTTCTCCTGCCCTTCCTGGCTTTCCAGATCATCGACTTTCTGTGTTCACTGATGCTAATCTGTGGTATGTTTGTACGCTTCCCCTCCGAGCTCCGCCTGGTCAGCTACATGGCCGGGGCAGGGGAACAGGACCGGAACTTGGAAGCTGGAGCATCCGTCCTCTTCATCGTGCTCGCTCTGCTATTCGTCCTGCTGAAGGTTTACCTGATCCGCTGTGTGTTGACCTATTACCGCTTCCTGCTCACCAGAGCTCTTCCACCCCAGAGCGAACAGGATGGGCTGGCATTGATCGTGGTCCCAGGCCCCGAGAAGAATCCTCTGCTCCTGCCTTCCTATGAAGAGGCCCTTACCATGCCTGCCAAAGACAGTCCTCCCCCGCCATACAGCCTGGCCACCACCCCCGCGCCGGGCAAAGAAGGTGTATAAACAAACCCAGCCTGCTTGGCTTCAGACTATCTAACTTTTGGATTGTAAGCATGTTGATGACTGTAAATCATGGTACATCGTGGTGACAGGAAGCATCCTGGCTGACTGTATATAAGACATTCATCATCTGAATTGGAGGCTGACATCAGAGTCTGGGGCTTGCTTAATGTCTGGGTTGTGTGTATTACCCGCTGTTTGTACCCGTGTGTTTAGATCAGGGCTTGGCAGTGCCCAAAGCTAGAAAGTGTAGAAATTGTACTGCTGGATCATGGTATATCCAAATCCATGGATAATCTACAAAATTGGCTTCTAAATTATACTGCTCTCTTTAAACTATTGATTAGTAGCTACACTTAACATATACACATCATTTGGGGTATCTACTGATAAAAAACTAATAATGGAACATTGGGGCTAAACTAGTCTCCTGGCTGCAAGTGCTTAGTAATCAGTAGTCTCCTATTGTTTAGCTGCTGCACCTCAACTGCAATAATAGGACAGTTTATACGGGTTTAGCCTAATTTCACACTTCTCCTTAATTTTTAATCCCTAATCAGTTATGCAATTTGTGCCTTTTTATGTATGTTGACACAGACTATATATCAACAGTCTGTTTTTGAGGAGGTTGTTTTTTTGTTTTTGTTTTTTAAGAACAATTGACCTTCCATTTGTTAATAGGCCACACAAAAGCTAATTCATAACTAGTGAAATACACTATATAAAAAAAAAACTAAAGTGTCAAGCTTTCTGGCCTTCTGAAGCATTAAATGTTAACATTTTGACAAATCTAGTTTATTCCCAATCTACACACTGTGCCAGTGCATTCTTTTTAAATTGACTTCCTGCTAACTGTGAAAATGGGCTATGAGTTAAATACACTATGCAACATCGATCACCTATACTTCCTTCTCTCCTTTTTAGTTGTGCAGGGCCTTGAGGAATCATAGAAATCATGGCTCCCTGACGTTTTATTTTACCCAGAACTCTAGGGAAGTACCATTTTCCAAGGCTCCTTAATTGGTCGGTTTGCCTCTTGGAGTCCTCCACTCTTTTGGCAGGTTAGACTTCAGTCCAGATTTGTTCTTTCTGAACACTAGTTGTTTGCAGACAGGCATGATATTTTTTTTTAGCCCCTGTGTTCTCAAAATTTATTAGTGCCAATTTATTGTAACAATGTTATGTAGCACAGAATGATTCATTTCTAAAAGTAAGATTAACCCCAGCAAGGTTTGTGAGCTTGTAGACAGTTCCTCACCCAGGATGCTGTGTCTCTGAAAATAAGTCTCCTCCTCACTCTTTCAGTGCTGTCCAGCTATTTACCAACATGAGAATGCTGGGTGTGTGTTGCCTGAGCATACTTATAGCCTCTATCTGCAGTTGGATTAAAAAAAAAACCTAACCAATAACTGGTGGGAGCTGGAAAGCCCTGGAACCTGAGTCTTGTCAGACAGCTCTTTATATTTACAGCATGTTGTCTCCATAGTACAGATAATTGTGGTCAAAAAAGCCTTTGTAGCTCTTTAGTGTATGTATCCTGTTTTAATCCTATTGCTGAATTTTTGTCTCAAATCCGATGCATATTTTTAGTTCAAGGATTTAGATGAATATGGTCTTTAAAATCAGTGTTAATCGGCTATAACCTAAAATTATTTTCAAATATTCACGTTGAAACTTAAATTGCCTTATACCAAAGAACCAATTTCCTATAAATATGGTATTGGTATGTAAAACTAAAAACCATTAAATTTAATGTTTCCTTTCACTCACATTTTTTTTTTTTTTTTTTAACCTGCAATAAATGGGAATTGATCATGAATAAGTTTACTGTTGAATCCTTATTATAGATCTTAATATTCTATTTTGTTTAAAGTACAATTTATTTGTTATATAGACTTTTATGTATGCTCCTGACTGTCTGTCAAGGTGTTAAAATAAATGGCAGTTCTTGCTTTGGTGCTTACCAATTAGGTAATTGTCATTTTCTGTACTACTTCATTAGTTCTCTGTGTAGTGCATTGCTTTTCCACAATGCATAAATGATTACACATTTCATTAGTAAGTAGTCGTTTGAAATTAGAAGTGTATTATGCAACATGTTTGTGTTCTCAACAGTAGGTCTTGTCACTAAACTGAACTATACATCCTGTAATGGTTAGTCCAAAAACTATATAACATGCATAATGTAACACTTGCATATTCTAGTAAATGTTAACAATTGAGCTACTTACAAAGGATGGAAGATTTTAGTTTGTTTTGCAGAGGAATATAGTTTTTGTAAAAGGCCTCCCCATAAGAAGACAGTTGGAATCTTTAGTCCG